>APFE030568313.1:103997-130336 GCA_000404065.3 Pinus taeda
CTCAACAAGGAGATAAGAGGTCAACCCCATCAACAACCAAGGAAAGAAACTCTTCAAAGAAAATCATTTACTCCTAACCATGGAAGTGATAGTCCATGCTCCCCTTGACAAGACATTCAACATGAGGTTCCCAAAGACGAACCTCATGTTGAATGTTATCTTTTAAAGTCCCTATGAAGGCATCAATCCTTTACTTCTCTGGAATATCATTTACCCTTATATTCAATTTTTGAAAGTCCTCAATGTGCTCTGCCATTAAACCCTTTTGTTCGAGATTTATCAATTGGCTAAAGAAGGTGTTACTCTTTGTATCCTCATAATGTGCTATCATTTCTTCTGTGAAAATTGACCAAGTGACAAGTGCTTTACGAGAAGAAAGCCCTTTATACCATAAACATTGATTTGGTTTTAAATATAAATATGCAATATGTACCTTTTGTAACAGTTGAATCTCATGTAGATCAAAATATTGTTCCATCTGTAGTATCCAATTTACCGGATCCTTGCCATTAAAATTCCTCATATTGCCTTTTCTTGATTTTAGTAACTTGATCTTGAAACGACTACAACTCGGTAATTTTAGATCTCCAAGTTCTGAAATTGCGTCTTACAGTAGCCCTCTGAGTCCTCTTTCTAACCCCTCAATCAGAATTTGATTCTCCAAGAAATATTTATGCATAATCTCCTAAGATGACCTGATTATATAATGTTTCAGTAGAGCGAACGTGTATGACGTTCCACGTGTCACCGTTTCGACCTTCGAATCTGAAAAATATACACATAATACTACAATTTGTCATCTTTCTGTAACTTCTTACAAAATTTCCATTTGTTAGTCAGAGAGAAAATTATGACGATTTTCCCAAGGTCACTTGTTTAGAATGTAATTTGGGAGTCTTCAAAAACCATAACTTCCTCAGATTATATCTCCGAAAATATAGCGATACAAGATATGAGATTCGGACCCAAGATTCACTAAGATTTTGGCTCAAATGGATTTTAATTTAAGAGTCTGAATCTTGGTAGAAAAAATATTATAGCGAAAATTCCACGATGACCTGTTTGAGATAAAATTCTGGAGCTTGCAAAAACCCTAACTTACTCAGATCATATCTCCGAAAATATAGTGAGACAAGATCTGAACTTTGGACCTGAGTTTCAGACCGATCTATTCTCAAATGGGTTTTTTTTAGCTTCTGAAACTTTGTAGCGAAATAGTTATAATGAAAATTCCATGATGACTTGTTCGGAGTAGCGAAACCCTAGAATACAAAGCTCTGATACCAAATGTTATGAAACCAGCTCACAAAAAGGTAGAAAAGATAGATCAACGCCTTAGAAATAAGACTCTTTGAGGGGAAATCTCCTCTACACTACATAAATGAACAATTCTTGGATGATGCAAATGACAAGACCTCATTTCTGTATATAGGAATCTAAGAGGTCATAATATAATTAGAGTCGCCATAACAATAATAATGTAAGGGCACAATAATAACAATAGTGGACTTCTATAGGGCACAATAATAACAATATGGGGACTACATGGGCACAACAATATAATAAGGCGGTTGTACTAATAACAATAAGGGGTTACACTAATAGTATAGGGACCTAACAGAAAGACTCATAAAAGTGATTTGATATGGTTCAGTCAATTATCAATTATCTTTTCTGTTTTGATTGATGATGATTACAGTTTGTTAATGATATGCAGAAGTGCTTTTGGCCCTCATAAGTTGTTAATAACTTGATGAATAACTGGTTGATGATGATGCCTTGATGATTCTTACTGACAAATGCAATGATCAGATCTGACAGTGAACGGATGGCACAGCTTCAGGGGGAGTATATGTTTCTAATAATGCATTGTTGGCATTATATTAGAATACCTTGGTATATGATGATACTTATATTGCTTAATCCACATAGTTGTTTGATTCAAGTGACTCTTTTGATGATGGACATATACAGGCTGTTGATCTTGATGCTACTTATAGATACTTATGGTGCACATCATATATGGCGTATGATAGTTGTTGATGACTCTTGTTTAGATCATTGGTCCTTGTTATAAAGGTCATGTATATCATTTGATGTAAAGGTCATGAAAAGACCTAATTTTTAACCCCACTATGCATGGGAAGGATGATGTAATAATTGTTATTTCAGTCATGTATAAACATTTGGTGTATCCCCACTTAGTTGGGTGGATGAGTAAAATTTGGTGTATCCCCACTTAGTTGGGTGATTGATGTATGTATGGGTCATTGTTCTTAGGGAAGTCATACTCACTTAGTTGAGTTATAGAGTCGTGTTATTCTTTTGAAAAATATCTTTGTAGACTCTGCATGTTCTCAGGGGGAGCATGGATAGCATAGTGCATCTCTGAGGGGGAGAATATCTTGGTCCACCTTTTTCCCTTGATGTCAAAGGGGGAGAGTATCTTGTTGTTGTGGTTTCCATCAAGTCCAAAGGGGGAGATTGTTGGAATTATGATACAGGTGTTGTCCTTGACGGCAACTCACATAGATGAAAGCAAAGGATTATGGATCAAACTCGAAAGATGGCAGAAAGAGAATGGTTTAAGAAGTATACATTGGTTCACTTTATCCAAGTAGCGTATACACCCGAGATCACGGAACAGAAGGAGCATATACATATGCACACACTTTCACAGAAGGAAAAGCGCGTATGGGATGGAAAATCAAGGTTTTGGTCCGAGGTATTGGTCTGAGGTTTTCGTCCAAGGTTTTTGGTTCAAGGTATTGGTCCAAGGTATTGGTCTGAGGTTTTGGTCCGAGGTTTTTGGTCTGAGGTATTTTGTCCAAGGTTTTTGGTTCAAGGTATTGGTCCAAGGTTTTTGTCTGAGGTATTGGAAAAGGATCTAAGTATATAAGGAGGAGAAGATAAAAGGGCTAAGTGTGCAAGTAATGAATATTTTATGAAGAGTTAGATCAAAAGCAAATATGCATGTTATGGGTTTCTGGTGCTTTTCTTGATCTGAACTAAGGATGCACCTAAGTGGTTGATGATGGATGATGGATCAGGATCATAAGATCTTAAATGAATTATCATTATGTGGTCTGATCATGGATAGTCTAGATCTGAATACTAACGCATGTTTTATTCTTTAAATGTTATGATCTGGGTATGACTGAAGTCTAGAATAACCGTGAAGTCTTAAGCGAGTATTTGCAGATCTATACGCTGGTTTGCTTTGGTGAAGGCACGTATACATGTCGGTTCAGTTCTTCGAAGTAGCGTATACATAATGAGATATGAGGTTTGAATTTGTGGTTGGTTCTAGTTGTTGATGTAGAGTTCTAATTTTTGCTCTGTGTTTCGGCGATTGTGTTCTAGTGACAGTGTTTAGAATGATCAAATTGATTGATTGTGATTTGCTTCAGTGTTGATGGGTTTTTTAGTGATTGGTTATATTGCAATGGTGATTTACTTTTGTGTTTCAATGTTGTTGATGGATCCAGTATGAAAATTTGATGAAACATGGCCTTCAGATTGCATTGTTATGTACCAGGAGTATCCAGTATGAAAATTTATGAAACATGGTCCCCGGAGGAAGAGAGAAGGTCGTAGCCTTCTGTAGGTCGGCACCTACATACTGGTAAACATATCGGCCAATACAAGAGCCAGGGGGTTGGATCTCCCTTCCAGTAGCAGCTGGAGAACGAGTGAAGGTTGGAGCCTTCTGTAGGCCGACGCCTACGTACTAGTAAACATATCAGCTAGTACAAGAGCTAAGGGGTTGTAGCTCCCTTCTAGTAGAAGTTGGATAATGAGAGAAGCTTGTAGCCTTCTGCAAGTGGGTGCCTGCATACTGATATGAGTCTGCACCAATACAAGATTCTAAACAGGGTTTTATTATATTAAAAGAAGACAGAGACGACAACAGTAAGTGGTTTTTGTCCTGCATTGGGTTTCCACCTTAAATCTTGGTGTTCATGTGAGTTACTTATGTGTGATAGTTTATTATGTTATTACTGCACATGGTTATTGTTTAAATGGTTAATAAAGTACCGATGCACTGATTAAAGATCAACATATGATGAATTAACTGAATCATAAGTTCATTTGATATATGTTGGTTTCCTTAAATACAATTGCATGCATATGCGAGTTCCCTTCATTGAAGTAGCACATATAAATTTGAGTATGAAAAGAAAGAGTTATTAATTTGATAATACTCATTCACCCCCCACCTCTCAGTATTATTTCCAACAACTTCATTTCTACTTACACCCGTGCAAAATATATATTTCATTATAATACCATGGGACAATACCATGGGTGCAAAGAACTTTGACTTCGATTTGGTCTCACACCTAGCAATCTCCCACTTAAGACCAAATAGAAGCTTTAGTGAATATTTTTGACATTTTTTTTCTCTCCTCACTATTAATCCTTTCCCAAGATGTCATTCATCATGTTTGCATTACTCCAGCCAAGGTTCTACAAATTTGGTGCTTACTCCTCAGTAAAATCTCTGTTAACATATCAACTAGATATCCTTTAGTGTGTATTTTCACCAATTGTAGTAGCTCATCATCTAAAACTTGATGAATCCTATGATATCGAACATTAATGCATTTTGTCTTAGAATGATATGATGGGTTTTTGCTAAATGAATGGTGCTCTGACTATCACAATGCAACGCATATTTGTCTTGTTTTATTCCCATCCCTCTTAAGAATAAGTGCATCCACAACATCTCTTTATACGATTATATGGTAGCTATGTATTTTGCCTTCGTTGTGGAGAGGGCTACTATTTTATGCAATCTGGATGTCAAAGATATTGTTGCACCTGCAAAACTATATAAATAACCAATGGTGGACTTTTGAATTAGCCATATTTACATGTGTGTAACCTTCAAGAACAACATTGTTATTACCAAAACATAAAAAATAATTACTAGTACCCTTGAGATACATCAAAATCCATTTTACCGCTTACTAATGTTGTTTGTCTAGATTTGCAAGGAACTTGCTCACTACTCCCACTAAATGTGCAATATATGGACTGGTACATACCATGGAATACATCAAGCTACCAATCAATGAAGCATAAGGGATTTTACTCGTTTCTTCCTTCTTCTTGTCATTAAGGGAAAAAATCAACACTAAGTTTGAAATGTGATGATAGAGGTGTATCAACTAGTTTGGCATCCTTCATATTGAACTGGTCTAATACCTTCTCAATATATTTTTCTTGTGAAAGCCAAAACTTTTTGTTCTTTCTGTCACATATAATCCTTATCCCCAATATTTGTCGTGTTGGACCTAAATCTTTCATTGCAAATTGACTGCCCAAATCTTTCTTCAACCTTTTAATCATGTTCTTATCATGTCCAAAAATTAGCATATCATCCACATAGAATAGTATTATGATATACCTTTCTTGGTCACACCTCTTCATGTAGACAAAATGATTAGCCTCTACTATTTTGAATCCATTATCTAACATAAATGTATCAAATTTCTTGTATCACTAGTGAGGTGCCTTTTTTAACCCCTAAAGGCTCTTCTTCAACCTACAGGCAAGGTTCTCTTTACCTTGTAACTTGAATCCTTCTAGATGTTCCATATAAATTTCCTCCTTCAATTCTCCATGAAGGAAAGTCATCTTCACATCTAGTTTTTCACATTCCAAGTCTAAAGCAACAGTAAGACCAAGGACAACTCTTATGGATGGCATTTTAATAGTATGTGAAATTATTTTTGTAAAGTCAATATCTTCTTTTTGGGTAATCCCTTCACCACTAGCCTTTCTTTGTATATTTCCTTCTTCTCTTCACTGTCATGTTTAATCATGTATACCCATGTGTTTTGTAGGGCATTTTTTCCTTTTGGAAGCTTCACTAACTCCCAAGTTTTATTTTCCAGCAGAGAGTCCATTTCTTCTTCCATTGTTTTTTTTTCACTTTTTACTAGTTTCCACTTCGCAAGCTTCCTAAAAACAATGAGGTTCACCTCCATCAGTTAGAAAAATATAATTTTAGGGTGGATACCTTTGTGAGGGCTTATGAGGCCTAGGAGACTCAAGAACCAACTGTGGTGGTGATTTTTCTAGTTGAATCTTTTGTAATGGTTGTAGTAATTTTTCTTCTTGTTGTTGTCCATCATTTTCCACTTATTATCCATCTTGTCCTTGAATTTGTTGTCCATATTCTTGCAATGGTGGGGTATTTTTTTACTATTCTATAAACTTGTCAACAATTTTCTTGACCTCCATATCATCTATAGGCCTTTTATACATCTCAAATTCATTAAATATTACATCTTTGTTTCTAAGAATTTTGTGATTAATTGGATCCCATAGATGGTAACCAAAATCACCATCCACATATCCCATAAAAATACAATTCCTTGATTTATCATCTAATGGTTATATTCTCTTTGGGAATATGCATAAATGATTCACATCCAAAAAAAATTAGGTAAGAATAATTTACGTTTTTACCAATCCAAACTTCTTCAATAATACCATTGTCTAGGACTATAGAAGGGGAGTGATTGATGAGATAGTAATTTTTCCTTACTACTTCTACCCAAAAATGATTTTCCAATCCATAATTTGACAACATACTCATCACCTTCTCCATAATAATGTGACTCATCCTTACTGCAGTATCATTCTATTGGATAGTATCAGGGATAGTCATATCATGTTTAATGTCAAACCTATTATAATATTTTTTCAATGCATTGGAGTAATATTCTCCACCATTATTTGTCCTCAAACACTTGATAAATATCAGTCGCCCTTTCAATAACGACATGAAATATTTCAAATATCTCAAACACCTCACCTTTACTTTTCATAGGGTATGCCCAAACCTTACTAGATGCATCATTTATGGATGTGACAAAATATGAGGCTCCTCTTGAAGACTTAATATTCACCAAACTAAACATATCATAGTGGATTCATTCTAATAAATTTGTTTTTCTTTCATGACCACCTCTCATAAAATAAACTCATCGTTTCCCACCATAAATATAATGCTCACAATAATCAAGTTTATAGGATTTCAAACCTGGTAGTAAATTTTTACCAACAATAACTTCTAGGCCCTATTCACTCATGTGGCCCAAGCGCTTATGTTATAACTCGGTTGAGTTTCCTTCTTTTTCAACAAAATTTTCATATGATATCTTTGTTGTTGCCCTAATTCTATACCAAGTTCATGTCTTAAATCCTTTAGCCAACACCAATGACCCTTTTGTAATTTTCTAGCAACCTTCATCATCCAATCGTCCCATAAAGATCAAACCCATATGCCTCTTTGGGACATCCCTACCCTATTTCAACAATATACCATATCCATCCTTTGTCTTGATTTGAGCATCTCCCACTCCAACAACATTACAAAAAATGATTATTTCCTAAATATACTCTACCATGATCACTTGCTTCATATGTAATAAAACTATTTTTGCATGGGTTCACATGGTGAGATGCCTAAGAGTGAAATACCCAACCAATGATATTGTTGGAATTATGTAAGCAAGTTTCTTCTACTTAAACAATAAATAATACATCACTTTCAAAAGCTACAACAATGGTCTCACCTCCATTTGTGCTGATTGATTTTTTATTTGTGTCGATTGATTTTTGTTCATTTTTCTCCTTTAGTTCCTTCTTCCAAAACCAATAATAATTTTTCTTATGTCTTGCTTTCCCGCAATGGAAATAAGTAAGTCTTCATGTTCCTGATTTCGATATGCCTCTTGATTTTGATCGCCCATTTCTGCTACATATATTTTTCCTTCCATGATCAACTAAGGCTATATACTCTCCTTAGTTATCTACAGTTGATTTTTGTTGCATCTCCTCATTCATTAAACTATTGTTGACGTAATAAAACTTCAAGGTCCCAACAAGTGTTGAAGTGCTCATAGCTACAATCAAACTCTCCCATCCATATAGCATTGAACACAAAAGTAGGATGGGTTTTATTTCATCGTCCAAAACAATTTTGATAGAGGCAAGTTGACTGGTAATTATATTAAATGCCTTCAAATTCTCTACAACTGAAGCGCCCTCCTTCATCTTGAGGTTATATAGCTTCTTCATCAAGAAGACATTATTTTAAGTCATATTCTTCTCATATAAGTCATGCATCTTCTTCCATAGCCCTTTTTTTGTCTTCTCGCCCACCACATTAAATTAAAAACTCTTTGCTAGGCATTGCTAAATTGTAGCAATTGTCTTCCTATCCAATAAAATTCAAGCTTCATCTATCATTGTTGAGGGTTTTTTTTTCCACTCCTTCAATTGGAAAATAATGATCCTTTAGAATAATAATATCCTCCATTTATGATTTCCATAGGGTGAAAATGGCACCATTCAGCTTCTCCGTATCGCTTAATATTGTTAAACACACATGGGAAACATAAAATAGGAAAGATAAATCATGTGAGTACGATTTTTATTAACAAGAGATATACATTTATAGTACATGTGGTGACCGTTGGGTTTCACATCCCAAGGTCTCTTGGACTCCTTTTGTCCATTCGGCTTCCACACTAACCCGTTAAGGATTAGGTGTCCAACGTTCCCCCCCTTAATCTGAAGGGTTATGTATGAGTCCAAGAAGAGAGTTGTAATACAAAATGTACTAAAAATGCATGGCAGCACTAGGTTGAATGTGCTCTCTAAAATGTTGGTATAAAGGGCGGTGGTTTAAGGATGGCCACCAACACTGGAACACTTAGTGCAGTTCCTAGAACTCTTCCAAAACTGGCAAGAAGTTGAAGTCTTCTGCTAGAGAAGTGCTCCTATTGTTTTGAAGAGGGAAACCTTCAACCAATAAAGGGAGGTCTCACCTCGCATAAAAGGGAGAACTTCAACCTGAAAAGGGAAGTCTCAACCTGTGATGGTTTAAAGATGACCAACAACTTTGGAATGCTTAATGAAATTCCTAGAACTCTTCCAAAACTGGCAAGAAGCTAGAGTCTTCTGCTAGAGGAAGTGTTCCCAATTTTGTTCCTGGAATTCTTCCAAAGCTGGCAAGAAGCTGAAGTCTTCTGCTAGAGGAAGTGTCCCAGATTGCCAACTGAAGGCATGTTCACTGGCATCTTTGTCTCTGGCTACAATGAAACTATTGTGAAAGGTTGTGACTCAGGCTCGCTTGATGTGACTCTGAAGCTTGTAGATGACCATCATTTCCCCCCCTGTCAAATACAAGGTGAGATGATGGAGAAAACTCAACTGCAAGACTGTTCAATACTCTAGAACAAGTTATGAGATGTGTTTGGAATATCTTCTTGGTTGTTGATGCCCATTGCCAAGAAGCGATCCATCCAAGATGAATCTTTGTTCTTGCAGGACGTTTGCTTTTGAAGCATTTATGTGAAGAATGGCTAGTTTTATGATAGTGCTTACATGGATGAAGATCAAAACAGTGATCTTTCAGATGGCCAACTCGATCACAGTGTTAGCATTTCACGATCTGTTGTTGTTGTTGTTGTTGTTGTGGAAGAGGAGCAGAGTCTGGAACACCTGGAGGTGAACTGTCATGAATAAATCTAGCACTCTGAAAATGGATGGGCTTGGCATAGTCTGGAATATGAAAGGACAAGTCCTTGTCATATCCAAGACCAGTTCTATGCTTATTGTGGACAAGTTGTTCCCAAGGTCTGATGATGGGCTTGGGAAGTGCAGACTGAGTTTCTGTATCTGCGTGTACAACTGCTGCTTTATCTAAAGCACTGTAATGTTATTGTCTCGCTGTTTATGGGAGTCTGTTTCAATCTTCTGAACATAAGCAGGTTCAAAATGATGACTCCATTGTTGTAGTTCTTCTTGCTGCAGCTTTGTCTCAAGCTGCAAAAACTCAATATTCTCATGTGCATTTTGGAGACAAATTTTAATATTAGAAAGAGAGGTTTTGTTGATCTTAACCATCTCATAAACAATGGAAACTATTAAATTATTCAGTAGTTTCAATACATCATCTATTCTATCCATTTCAGACCAATATAATCAAAGAATTGATGTTATCTTCAGCTACAAATTGGTCTATAAATAATTTCAACTATTAGATGAGTAGCAGGATGCCAATATCACAAAGTCACTGTAGCAGACAGCACAGTACGAATTTCAATGTAGCAAATGACTTGCTGCTTTGATGTACTTCTCAAATTATTCAAACTACTCACACTGTGAAAAAGAGTCAATCTTTGACTTTCTTTGCAAATGAAATTTGTCGACAGTCTTAGTAGAGCAATCTCAACCATGTTCTGTCCATTGCAACATTGCCATAGCAATGATCAAACCAATAGTGGTAAAGATATAGCAGTGTATCAAGGCTTGTCAAGCTCTCTGACATAACACTTAGCCCATCAATTCAACATCATCATCAGACTCTATCCATCAACATATTCAGTCAATAATACTTTGGTAATGCAAGACTTATCCCTGAAACCCTAAAATGTGAACTCATACTCCACTTCATCAATACATGTCTATAGATCAACAATGTCAAGAGTACCAACTCAATAGTTGCTTTATCATAGGCATTTACAAAGAATAATGTGTCAATACTGTCATATCAAATCTCTAAATCTAATCATGCTCCTTGCACCAAATTAATAGATTACATCAATTCATAGACAAGTTCACACAAAACTTTGCCCTTGGTTGTTGTAGATGACACTGGCATACGTTGACCCCACAGCCACACAATTTCTGGAAGAGTCTCTCTGCAGAACTTTAACACAAAATAGATTCTATAGTTCTTTGCATGAATGGGTGGATTTCTTGAGAAAAAGAGAGCCTTGTGGGTGGATTTATCAAACAGAGAAAACTATGGATGCACAGAACGAACTGACCTCTATATAAATATATAGCCGAGAATACCCATAAAAGTGGTATTATTCGTTGTTGAGCAGATTACGAATATATACCTCTGATGAAGCCACATCTCTGGTTGATTTCTTCCATGCATAAACAACACTCCTTTGCAAGAAAAAAATGAATTTCTTCCACAATCTGCAGTTGAAGTACAAACAGTTGGAGCACTCCTAAAGGTAGAACCAGCACGCTAGTGAAGAATGAGTTCAGCTCACTTACATAAAGCACAATTCATGTGTTAACTTCACCATCTACGTTGGACCGCTATAAGAAGCTCACATATGGGCAAAAATGATACATAATTCAGAGTTCAATTTCTTTTCCAACTGAATCTGTGGCCCAAAGGTCTGAGATCACTATCATGGAGCACATTAACCCCCTCTGATGCTAAATCATTGATGAATCAAATCTTTGCGGTTTCCACTAATCAATTATTCCGAAGGTGAATTTGTGGCACAAGTGTCTACTCTACTAACATGCTAACAGGGAGCTTGATTTGGTCAGCTTCTCTAAAAGCCCTTTGCATCCACCTATATTTCACTTAAATATGTAGGTACAGTTCGATGTTGAATTCATTCCACTGTAAACATGCCTCTGAAGAGCCATAATATTGTGCTAACTTGATGGTCGGATCTCTCTTCAAGATCCTTGAATCTGTCGACCAAAATTAATGAGAAGTTGTTGAGGAGTAGTATGCAGCAACGTCCAACGAACCAATGTTCATACCACACGGTCTTCAAAGAGAAGTGAATTAATATACAACGCAAAGAATTCCAAGTGACAACTATATATGCGAAGTGAGCAGAGGATATAATACATGGTATATCCAACGCACACAAAAGAGCGTTCAATACAATGTGCATCACTTAACTCGTGCTCAATCTAATACATACCATCCAATACCAATGTAGATATGCCATTTTTATTCTCATCTACCAGTCACAATGAACATGGAATGTCTTCAAGCTAAATAGAGAAAAAATAATGGACTATACAACCGCCTAGATGCAAACATTAACCATTTTCAACCGATGTACCAATGTTTATTCTTTTCTTTCGAAGAACTATTACTATGCACGCTCAGAAACAATCCATTCTTCCAGAGTCGCACCAGAAACCATATTCGACAAAGACAACAAGTGTTTTGCGTAATTGTAAAGAGACTGCTAGAATAGAATTTGGCGCTGCAAACCAAAATGTTCCCTGAGCAACGCAGATCCGATGCAACTAGACAGAGTGTGGGGAAAATGAAACACTTAAGATTACTCAAAAGGATCGAAGTGGAAAATATGCAATCACATGAGAGTGGTGCAGCAAGGGAACATGCACGCGCGTTAATTTTGAATGTGATATAGGCTACACCATACAGACAGGAGCTAGAGCACAGGTGTGTTCGCTGCAGGAGTTGGAAATAAAAAAGGTAAAGAGTACTCAGGAGCGTACATGAATGCCAAAATAAAGACCTGCGGGATGACAGAAAATGTTTGAATTTGTAGACTTGGGGATGAGGGATAAATGCCAGTTTTTGTTATTTCAAGATTATGGACAGAGAATTCAAAGGTATAGGATTGCCATGTACATAAATTTTTATGAATCAATCAGAGCGCTGAACAGTCATTCAATAAACCAAACATCGATACCATGTCAGAAACGTTTATGAATCAATCAGAGCATTGAACAATCATTCAATAAACCAAACGTCCATACCACTCAAACGTTAAAGCAATACAGGTATCTCTGCGTGGCGTAGCAGATTCATTCAACATCGTTCAAATAATTCAAAACCGCATTCAACTTCTAACATAACGCATTCATTCAACATCATTAATATTCAAAAACCATACGCATACCATTCAACTTGCGTATCTCTACAGTGGCCTCAACACCAAAACCATGTCAAGCCTCAACACTAAAACGGGAAATGACAGTATGGACAGATGTGCAGTGCTAGCAGAGGTAGGTTATTTCGAGACTGAGGGGAATAAAGGCAGAGTCAGAGGTCAGGTAACGCAGAACTGACATATATATAGAGACCACAAAACAAGTGGCTAAAATTGGAGCAGGACCAGCAATTGCCCGCTCTGATACCATGTTAAACACACATGGGAAACATAAAATAGGAAAGATAAATCATGTGAGTACGATTTTTATTAACAAGAGATATACATTTATAATACATGTGGTGACCGTTGGGTTTCACATCCCAAGGTCTCTTGGACTCCTTTTGTCCATTCGGCTTCCACACTAACCCATTAAGGATTAGGTGTCCAACAAATATATTAATCTCCATATTGTCTAGCTTGCACATCCTGCAGCTATGATGCCAATTGTTAATAAAAGGCAGCAAAAAAGTAAACTAAAAAATAAAATTTAACTCATATATAATTATATTGCACAACATTTAACTAAAAAAATTAACTCATACTCTAGACACAAGATTTTTGTAGAAAATCTTGTAGATTCACAAGCTTATGCAATGTAATAAAGCAAAAGATAAGAAACTACTTCTACTTTCAACCAGCGGAAGCCAATAGATCGATGAAAATAATATGAACAAGAAGAAGATAAATCAATGGCACATAACACAAGATGTATCTAGGGAAAGCCACTACTCAACACCCCACTATATGTATTGCATATATCAAAAATATGAGTGAAGATAAAAATCTTGTTCTCACTAGAAAAATTCCGCACAAGTATGCTCAACTCTCTTAGCTGACAAGCTAGCTCTTGGCTAACACTTAGCCAATTCTGTAGCTCTCCAAGCCCCTAATATCTTGCGTAATCCCTAGGATGAATAACCTGTATTTAAAGGGAATTCATGCTTCCAAAACTTCGCAATCTAAACATAGGATCAATGTTTGATGCATGCATGATATTTACACTCCAGTAAATAATACCATTGATCGTACACTATCCCTACACTCTAGTCTCAACTGGGTCATGCATGAGTTTCTCATGAGGGGATCTTCATTTAACTGGAGTAGCACTAGTGGTTGCATTAGTGCACCAACTGACTGTTAGTCTTCTATTAGTTCCAAAAACAATTTAGAACTAATTTAACTTAACTTAACTCAATAAACTGAGAGATCTAATTTCCAACTCATATTGGACTCCTAAAACTTAGGGAGAACATATACATGACTACAAAAAGACCTCCACCTCGAAATTATAGGCTAATTAAGTTAATTAAACTTAATTAACTATTTACAAGTTCTTATGAGAACAAAATTTGATTGTAATTATAGTTTAATTCAAGGACAAATTAAACTGGAATTTCTAGTTTCCATTTCTCAATACTCCCTCTCAACAAGAAAGGGATTATCAGCTACCCCGAACCTGTCTTTGTGAAACTCAAATTTACATCTTGACAATGCCTTTGTCAAAATTCCAGCATCTTGCTCCTCCGTGGGAATGTACTCTAAAAACATAATATGCCTCAATACACAATCTCGGAGATGATGATATCGGATATTAATATTCTTGGATCGATCATTGAAAACTCGATTTTCAGATAGTTTGATACAACTCTAATTATCGCAGTAAATCACAGTTGGATCCATCTGTTGTCCAAACAAACCAACCAGGATCTTCCTCATCGAGATGGCCTCACATGCTGCCTAACCCACAACCATGTACTTTGCCTCTACTAAACTGAGTGAAACCGATCTTTGTTTCCTGTTGTACCAAGAAACTGTCGCTGACCAAATATTGAAGATCCCTCCTGATTTTCTCTTCCTGTCGAATGGACTCCCTACCCAATTTGCATCGAAGAAGCCTTGAAGCTTCACTCCCTTTCTTTGTTTCTACCATAATCCATACTGATAAATTCCCCTGAGGTATCTCAACATGTGCTTTGTCACCTTCCAATATAGCTTGGTAAGCCTAACCATCACTTGACTAAGTTGGTTAACTACATAGCACATATCCAGTCATTTGTTCACCAAGTACATGAGTGAACCCACAAGTTTCTTGTAAACATTAGCTTCCACTACTTCTCCCAGAGTAACATCCTCCTCCATCCAGTTACCTGCTAGAGGAGTCTCCATGGGTTTGATGCTCTCCATGCAGAATCTCTGGAGTATCTTGTTGGCATAATTGCCCTTAGAAAAAAACAACTCCCCATCACCCTGCCATACCTCCATGCCAAGAAACTAATGCATGAGCCCCATGTCCTTCATCTCAAACTCTCTTGCAAGTTCCTCCTTGCAAGACTTGATCAACTAATCATCAACTGTCAGTATGAGATCATCAACATAAAGTACAATGATCAACAATTTACCTTCCACCACTATGTGGTACAGGTTCTCATTAGCTTCACACTTCATGAATCCTAACCTGGTGAAGCAGATATCTATCTTGGTCTACCAAGCACGAGGTGCTTGCTTCAGCCCATACAATGCTCTCTTGAGCTGTAACACATGTGACTCATGGTCAAAGGTCTCAAAACCTTCATGTTTCTCTATGTACACATCTTCCTTAATCATGCCATTGAGGAAGGTTGTCTTCACATCCATATGATGTATCTTCCAACTCATATTGTTGATAGTTCCAATATAGATCTGATTGACGAGTACCTTACAATAGGAGTAAAGGTCTCATCATAGTCAATCCCCTTTACGTGTGAAAATCCACGAGCCACAAATCTAGCCTTATGCTTCTCCACACTACCATCTGCAACTTTCTTTACCTTGTAAAGCTAATGGGAGCTATCCATTGACTTATCCTCCAGTCTCGAGATCACATCCTAAACATTGTTATGAATTATGGAGTCATACTCCTCCACCATGGCATCAACCCAAACCGGCTACTGCATTGCTTCCTTAATGGAAGATGGCTCTGTCACAACACATTCACCCATAAGAGCCATGTATCCAGTGTACCTCTTAGGTGACCTCCTCTGCCTGCGCTAAGAAGTGGGTGCTCCCACATTCTCCCAAGCATCGTCCAACAATCTATCAGCCTCTTTGGTGCACTTTCTTCACTCTTTAGAAGACTCTACTTGAGTGGATGTCTACACTCCCGGATCCTCTACACATGGCTGCTCCACATCAATCTGAGGCTCCTCAACCTTAGGAGCTAAATCTCCTCATCTGCATATAGCTCAAGCTCCCTCTCAAGGGAAATTCACATGACCTTCTCCTCATCGAATCTGACATCCCTGCGAACCAATCTCATCCTGCTGGCCAGCAAGTACACCTGATAGTTGTGAGGTGTATTAGTGTACCCCACAAATATCCCCAACTATGCTATTGGATCAAGCTTTTTCCATGCATATTTGGTCACATGGCAATATACCGATGACCCAAAATCCTGAAGTGACCAACATCTGGCCTCTTACCAGAATAAACCTCCTCTAGTGTCTTCATCTCAAGTATCTGATGTCAGCTACGGTTCTGAACATAAATTGTTGTGTTGCATGCCTCAGCCCACAAGTGTAGTGGTAGGCCCTAATCATCCAACATTGCCCTTGTTTCCCCTACTATGCTTTTGTTCTTCCTCTCGGCCACCCCATTTTGTTGAGGGTTATGGGGTGTTGTCAACTCCCGTTTAATCCCTTCCATTGCACAGAAGTTATTAAACTCGTTTGAGACATACTCACCGTCATTATCACTCCATAGATCTTTAACATTCTTGCCCAAATATTTCTCCACCAATGCTTTAAACTCACAAAACTTTGTGAAAGTTTGATCTTTTTTCTACATGAAAAATATCCAACATTTACGAGAATAGTCATCAATAAATATAACATAATACTTGTTTTTGGTCGTGGATGTTGTCGATAATGGTCCACACACATCTAAATGGACATGCTCTAAAATATCCTTTGCTCGAATGTCTCTGTTGTGAAAGGAAGACTTGGTTTATTTTCCCAAATTTCACCTCTTGCAAGTATCAACTTGCTCAAGCGTACCTTTGGGAAGACCTGTAGAGATCTACTACAATATCTTCAAAGCCTGATGCAGGTGGCCTAATCAACTGTGCCATAACTCGCCAACATCTTGGCTCTGTACCCTTTCTTCTTTTGTGCTCAAAGAAGCATACTCCTCTACCTCCAGCTTATAGAGATTCTTCACATGAATCCCTATCTTCTTTACGTGACCCGTGGCTATGTGTCGAAGGAACGCCTTTCCTTTCAAGAAGATCGCATCATAGCCTCTATCCTCAAGCATGGTAATGGATACCAAGTTCTTCTTCAGCCCGTGCACATACATAACATTCTTCAAGGTGAGTGGAGCCTGATGCTCCCTCTGAAAAGTAATTTTTCCCTATCTAGTAACACTATACTTCCCATCATCACCCATCTCGATATGCATCTGGAGATCTTTCTCCTCTAGGTCACTGAATAACTCTTTGTCACTAGTCATGTGGCATGAAGCTCCACTATCTAAGTACCATACACTTCCCATCATTGATGACACCATGCATGCAATGAGGGAAAATTCCAATTTGAATTGAGAGGCCAAAGCTTCACCTGCCACTCCTCATGAGGACTTCTTCTTGGGCTTCTTCAGTGGACAATTTGTAGCAAAATGGCCCAAATCATGATAACGAAAGCACTTCACTTTCGTCATGTCTTTCTTCTTACCTCCATGATAAGAATCCAATTTGGAATTGAAATCTTTCCCTTTCCCTTTCTTCGCTTTAATCGCTAAGGCACAATTCTCTTCATCATTAGTCTTTGATGAAGAGTCATCCCTAGTGTTTCTCCTTATCTCCTCCTGCATCAAATCTGACCACAATCGTTCCCAATCTGGCAGCTTCTCCCGACCATTGACAGAATCCTGATAACTATGCCAACTCTTTGGGAGTCCTAGAAGAGAAAGACACCATATCATCTTTGGAAACCGTGATTCCAACACTTCCAAGTTCATCGCGACATTGAGTGAACTTGGTGAAGTATTTTGGAATAGTCTTGCCTTTCTCCATTTTGATTTTTTGAATTTTATCCTTCAGTGCCGATTTCCTTTGGTCATTGTTGTTCTGATACAATTTTTTCAGTGTTTTCCACATAGCATACGGGGTTTCCTTTCCATGGAGACTCGAGAAAATTTGGTCTCGAAATCCCTCAAGGATTATTCGCCTCGCCTTTTCCACACACTTCTTCCATTTGGCCAAATTTTCTGCATCCAATACTGTTGGCTTAGGAATTTCTTGATCAACAAAATCCTTCAAGCCATTATCCTCTAGCACAGCCTCCATTATGTCCCTCCAGGCTATAAAATTTGAGTTTCCTTCCAAGGAATACTTGAACCGCAAACTGTAGAACGACATCTGCTAATCTTGGAGTATGTATTACAAATTGGAATTTCATTTGTAACCCAAAACTCAACACTTTGAAATCTCCTCTAGTATTATTCTCAACTCCGATACCATGTAGAAAATCATGTAGATTCAAAATCTCATGCAATGTACTAAAGAAACAGACAAGAATCTACTTCTATTTTCAACCAGCAGAAGCTAATAGATCAATGAAAACAATATGAACAAGAAGAAGATAAATCAATGGCACATAACACAAGATGTATCTGGGGAAAGCCACTGCTCAAAACCTCGCTATCTGTATTGCATATATCAGAAATATGAGTGAAGATACAAAGCTTTTTCTCACTAGAACAATTCCGCACAAGTATGCTCAACTCTCTCAACTCACAAGCTAGCTCTTGCCAACACTTAGCTAATTATGCAGCTCTCCAAGCCCCTAATCTCTTCCGTAATGCCTAGGATGAATAGCTCATATTCAAAGGGAATTCATGCTTCCAAAACTGCGCAATCCAAACATAGGATCAATCTCTGATGCATGCATGATATTTACACTCTAGTAAATAATATCAATGATATTACACTGTCCCTGCACTCTAGTCTTAACTGTATCTTTCTCTGAACTGACATGCATGAGTTTCTCATGAGGGAATCTTTAGTTAACTGGAGTAGCACTAGTGGATTCATTAGTGCACCAACTGATTGTGAGTCCTCTATTAGTTCCAAAAATAATTTAGAACTAATTTAACTGAACTTAACTCAGTAAACTGAGTGATCTAATTTCCAACTCAATTTAAACTCATATTGGATCCCTAAAACTTAGGGAGAAGATATACATGACTACAGAGAGACTTCCAACTCGACATTCCTAAGCTAATTAAGTTAATTAAACTTAATTAACTATTTATAAGTTGCTATGATAATAGAATTCTATTTTAATTCTCAGTTTAATTCAAGGGCAAATTAAATTGGAATTTCTTGTGGCCATTTCTCAACATGCTAGGCACTGTTGAATTGTAGCAATGGTATTCCTGTCCAATAAAATTCAGGCTTCATCTATCATTGTTGAGGGTTTTTTTTCCACTCATTCAATTGGAAAATATTGATCCTTTAAAATCGTAATATCCTCCATTTATGATTTCCATAGGGTGAAAATGGCACCATTCAACTTCTCCATATCATTTAATATATTACTCTCCATATTGTCTAGCTTACACATCCTGAAGCTATGATACCAATTGTTAATAAAAGGAAGCAAAAAGGTAAACTAAAAAATAAAATTCAACTCATATAATGCATAAGATTTAACTGAAAATTTTAACTCGTACTTTAGATGGAAAACCCGATTTGGGGAAAAACCACGGTGAAATGGATTAGTAGATTTTTTATCACAATTACAATGAAAACATATTACATTTCACTCACTTCCTTTCTACATACACCCCAATAAAAAATAGAATTCATTGCAATACCATGGGTTACAAATACCACGCGTACAGACAACTTTGCCTTAGATTTGGTCTCACAACTAACAAAGACACACTAAAAACACTACATTCACATCAATGAACATAATTTCTTATGTAGTTGTGAGAGCATAAGTTGTGTCATTTGTTATATGTGGTAATTTACACCTCAATGCACTTTTAAGAAATAAGAAATCCTATTAATAAAATATTATTCAAATTCAAAACTTGTAATTATTATTGTAAAATATTATAAAATTTCATTATTAAAATAAATGAAAATGATGTTGAATATATATATATATATATAATCGGTTGGAAATAATATATATATATATATATATATATATATATAATATATATATATATATATATATATATATATATATCGGTTGGAAATATATCGGTTGGAAAATATATATATATATATATATATAATCGGTTTGGAAAATATTTTATGAATAAAAGAGCTAAATCCAAATGTTACAACAAAGGGTGACTATGCACCATGATGTGGCCATTTTGTGATACAACAATTATCTGAAAAAGAAATCGTTTGATAAACTTACGGACCATGATAAATGTAATAGATATTGGGTGTACTACAAGGGAGGAAACATAAGCTAAATGCTTATTCATATCCAAAATTAACACAAGAAACAAAATTGCAGAGGATGAGAAGAGAGCTTGGTTATGTGGTGTCTACATTGGTAACATCCTTTGATTTTGGAGATTCTAGTGTACTACATTATTTTCCATCACTATGTGCATTAAAAGACTACGCCATTAAAAGACCATGTGAGCTTGTTGAAAGCTCATTGTGTTGTTATGCCAAAAAAATTCCTTTATGAGGAATAAGCTCATGTATCGAGGATTCTAAAGCATCAAATTGAAGTTTCTATTGAAACAATATTCCCATAGCTAATTTGATCTTGAGGTAGATGCTCCTCTCCTAATTGCACAAGGAATCCAAAAAACTTCTAAAATGGGAAGCCAAAGCTAAGATTTTATCCTCATGTCTCTATAAAACAAGATGCATCTCCTTTGAGTCCTTGGCTCTATGGACACAAATAGAATACTTGTAGTCTAAGGAATACAGAATTTCAAGGGAGGGAATACCAACCAAAGAAAGAGAACCGTATAACTACAATTAGACTTGACTATAGTTGGGTGGTCGATAGTTCTAGGTTTGTTGTAGAATTTATAATTGAACATCATTGATCATTGTGATTAGAATGATGTTAAACCAAGGTGCTAATGCACTCTGAGGCTAAATGTTGCAGTCCACCCTTGAGACTAAAACAAGGTGATGGGTGCCATAATTCTATTTGGACAACAAATATTTGAAGTATAAAATTCATTAAATGGTAAGTGAATTAATGAGAATAAGTGATAAAGAGTGTGATGGGTTATCCCTCATATCTAGGCATCATGTGAAGGAATTATCAAATGATTCATTCACATAGAGTGGAGTGAATGAGCTACAAAATTGGATATTCATATTCATGATCATTAACATATAATTTTCACCTAGCTATTACATTTGTTTTGAAGTCCATCATGGTATTATGATCACAAAGGATATGATACCATGTTACCTCTTCAATGTCACCACTAATTCATCTAACCCTTTCAAGCATAAAATAAAATGGAGTCTAAAGGAGTTTTCAGGTCCTGAGATTGTATTCATGGAAGTGGTAAGGTGACAAGTATGCGGGTTTCAAGAAACTGGTGTTTGTTTGTGAGCCTTGTTAGCTTTTTTGGATGTCGAGGAGTTCTCCAAGTTCACATAGACTCCAGCGGTGATGTGGAATCCAACAGAAGCAAGAGCCACTTGCTCTGTGTCATGAAAGGAGTCTATTTTTGCATATTTAGAATTGTAACTCTAGGGCTACCACTACTCAGTTTTGAATTTGAATCCTTCTTTTGCTTGGCAAGGAGTTGGGATTATTTCCATTCTAGCTCATTGGTGGTATTTATGGGGGTTCAAGTTGTCAAATCTAGGGACCTTCAAGGTTGCTCAGTCATTCTCTCTGAATAATTTGGGGCCCCTATGCCATCCTGTGTGCTTCCAACCTTCCTTTCTCTAAATAGAGGCGGTTTTGACTTATGGAAGTCATTGCGTGAAAGACTCCATGCTAATTTGGGCTTGTGGATTTTACGAAGGTATCCCTTTATCTGTTTAGAAGTTAATTTCAAATATGTCTTTTGTTTAGTCTTGTTTCGCTCTTTTTGTTGGATCTCCACCTTTATTTCTTCCTACTTAAGGCATTTCTTATGCCTCGAACATCTTGTACCTCCCTTAGCTATGGTCGTTCATCCGTGGATAGTGCACCCCCCCCCCCTTCCTTTTGTTCCTCCAACAACTCTGGACACTACACTCCCATATTCTTATCCCTTTGGCTCATTCTCCTAGCCCATTTGTTGCTCAAAACTTCTGGAATTTAATCCCCATTCTTTTCATTTGACTCTTATGGAGCATAATGTATATATTTCAGTTGCTTTAGACTACACCATTGCATGCAACAACTGTCTGCACCACCCTATCAATTATCAAGTTGAGAGTGGACCTTTAATGGAAGATTCACCAGCAGTCTAACACTATCCTTTTTTTGGTTGAGGAAATGCAAAAGTTTCAAGTTCAAGTGAATCAACAAGAAGATGAGATCGATGTCATACATCATCAACTGGATGAGTTTCAAACTCAAAGGAATGATGGTAAACAATGAAGCACTATAAGCAGCTCTCTCATATGCCAATTTGATAGGATGTCAAATGATCCCCCTTCTTAACTTATGATCTCATATTGTAAACTTTTTTTTTTGTTTTTTTTTAGCACATAATTGTTGTTTGGTTAGAAAAATGTATGTTACTGGTAGTCTCCTAGATGAAACTTTTGGATCTTCTCTTATGTTCTCTTTTGAAGAAACTATAGCTTGGATCACATTGTAAACATTTCCCGGGTATTTTGGTGAGTCCGGGTGCAGATTTAATATCAAAACTACTCATTGGTGTAGAAAAGAAGGAGTCTAAATGATTTGAATTATTCAAAATGTGTTGGATAATGAGACGGGAGCCCCCAATGTTGAGAGATTTTTTGTGTAAAACGATGTTTTAAGTGAGTCCTTGTAAAATTGCGTAGATTCTTGCTCAATTGTTTATCACAAAGCCCAAACTCCATTCATAGGTGCATACAATTTCCCTGGGGAGTTGAAAATGACCCTTCCCACATATATCTCCTCTAAATGAAATAATAGTAATATATTATTTATTAAATATATTTATTTATAGAAAAATAATTAAATAGTTAAATCATAGAAAAATTTAAATGTTTTTGAGAATAAAAACTATATTTATTTCACACACATACTTGTTTGTATATTCCAATATAAAAATATATGCATATTTCGTCTAATAAGATCAAAGTTTATTGTGTCTTAAAGAGAAATTAAACGTCCATAAAATAAAAAATAAAAAATAATTCTTATCTATTCTTTCCAACACCCAAAATAAAAACATAGTACGAGATAAAATAATATTTATATTAAAACAATTTATCTAAATAAAAATACTCCTATTTACAATAATCTTACCCTACATTTTATATTTAAAATAATCCAACAATACCACACATCCTAAACCAAATACAATACTTCTATCGAAAATAAAGAATACTCATATTTACAATAATCTTGTAATACATTTTATATTTAAAATAATCCTCCAATACCACACATCCTTAACCAAATACAATACTTCTATCGAAGATAAAGGACTATAAATATTTTTAAAGGTTGAATAAATCATAGAGGGATTTTTAATCATGTTCAGAAAAATGGTGCTTAACTTGAATTTTAAGATTATTGAAAATAAATTCGAATTTTTTTACCAATAATATGTAAATTGAATAATTGGTTTGGTTGATTAATGTGTAATTCTATATGCAAGTATTTTGCAATGAGGTTAATTGTTAGAATATGTATTTTCCAACGAGGTTAATTTTTACAATATGTTGTTTGTAGGGTTTTTTAAGGTTAAAAGAGGGGTAAGAAATCGAATTTGAATTCGTTAATAATATATGTCAATCAAATCATAAATTAGATATTTATTTTTATAAAACAATTTAAATATGGTTTAGATGTATATTTATATAAATATAATATTTAAAAAGTATTATTAATTTAAACTTTAAAAAATGGTTTATTTTTTAAATGAATTATTGATAAATTATATCTAATTTATTTATCAATTTTTAATTTATATAATAAAAATATAAGAAGAAATCCATTTTGATGGTTATTATTATAAATTTTAGGGATACTTTATGATTACAAGTTTGATAGTGAGTTTAATTGGATGAGTTTTAGTAGTTAATGTACATTTGCTATCTGAGATGTAGGTTAAATTTTTAGATTTTAAGTTTTTGTGATTTATTTTGATTTTTTGAAATTGTTTTGGGAGTAATCATATAATCACTTTGGAAATCACTTGATTGGTTAGGAAAAAAAAGAAAATAAACTAAGAGTTGATAAAATTTGGTATTTATTATTGTGCATTTAAAGAAAAATATTTTTATATTTTATTGAAGGAATATATGTGTTTAGGTTCTTAAAGATGGTTCAAAGTTCTTACAATAAAGTTCATCATATTACTTATGGGAATTTCATGTGTTGAGGAAAATATTTTTTTTTTTAATTATTTGAAATAAATCTAATTAACATTTTAATAATTTACTTTATTTATATTAATTAATATTTTAGTAAATTTAAAATAATATATATATATAAACAGATTAATATTTTAGCAAATTTCTCTCGATCGGGGTGCATGCCCAAGGATGGCGAGGACGCCGGTTAGATATGGTAGTTAGGGTATGTAAGAGAAGGGTACCACCCACTGCCCCCACACACGCATAGCGATGGGTGCGGTGGCCTCCCGCATGCTACCTGACAGAAGACTTGGGAGAAGTGGCAGTTAGGGCCAAGGTGGAGAGGGAGGTGAGGAGTTTAAGGCAAGACAGGTAATGGGACAGAGAAGGGTGGATTGGGATTATGAAAGTCGGGATAGAGAGAGGAGTATAGTCAAGATTATGAGAGGAAGGAGGAGCAAGGGCGCAAGATAGTGGAGCTACCAGCAAGGACCTCTACAAATTGTTTCCGGGTATGTTCCCTGGCCTTACAAGCCCATTACTATGTTTACTATGTTAATTCATGGTTGGGGGTGCAGGTGAAGACCGGGAAGGGAAATTTGGGAGAAGGACGAGGAGACCAGCGTAAGCTGGGGGGGATGGTGATTAGTTTAGAGCCAAAGGCTAGAGCTGGGAGAGAAAACCGGGGCTGGGACCTTGAGAAACCCCCTGTGAAGGATCGAGGTAGTTGGTATACCAGGGAGGGTGGGGAGACTGTGATTAAGCATGCACGAGGGCCACGGGAAGAGCAGAGAAGAGAGGCAGCTCTTCTCGGCAGAGATGCGAGGCAGCAGCACTAGGCAAAGGGGCGAGGGAAGGAAATGCGAGTAGGAGTGACAATAACCTTGCTCGATGGGCTGGCGGTGAGAGCTGTAAGCATAATTTGGGTCGGGCACCGAGACAGCACCCCAGTGAGCAGGCGAGAGTGTTGGCATAACCAGAGGGGTGGTGAGGCTATCGTAAGGCAGGTGAGCAAGAAACATGAGAGGTAGAAGAGTGGCGTAGACGCATCAGGAAAAGGAGAGGCAATGCATCTTGGGGCAGAGGGGCACCTAAGCAAAGGCAATTGTGATGGGAACTATGAGGGGAGGGGAACCTGCATCATTCAGGAGGGCATGAGACCATACCCCAAGAGCTAATGCATATCGTGTGTGAACAAGCCTGGAAAAGAGAAGAGATGGCCCGACTGCACGTGGAAGAGGACGCGACAGAAGGGTGGGGGAGTCGACTCATGCAGTGAACTCGAGCACCTCGGAACCCAGGTGTGGGAGGAAGCCTGTAGAATGCCTCATCAGTGAAGCAGCAACAGCTTACAGGGAAAGAACAGATGCAAGCATCTGTAAGATCCTGGAAGAATGGGAGGAGAAGATAAAACAGGAGGAGGAGTTTGATGAGGAAATGATGAATTGGCGGGCTATAATCCGGATCCTGGGAGTGTCAGGGACAGACTCACCCAGTTTAAACAGACATTATATCTGTGCTGGCTCATGAAGAGCCTCATGGGGAAGGAAATGGAGCAAATGTCAGTGGGGATGGCTATGACCCTCTAGGACATGCCCAATTACAAAAAAGACTTGCAGACAGTTCAATTTTAGTTGTGTAAGCAGGACATCCGCCTACTTCGAATCCAAAGGCACATTCCTTGCATTATCAAGCTTGCTGACATACCTGGAGACTCAGCCAATGGAGTCTATCTCAGAAGAATAGCAAGATTAGTAAGTTTCTTGGATGTTTTTTTTGTTTCTTGCGAGTAGCATTTACTTTTATTGATGCATGCTTATGATAGATAGACACATAGACTCTTATCATGATATCGATACGTATATAGCTTGAAACTATATTATTTTTGGATGGATTATAACAAGGATCGTATAGCTTGGTTAGATTGACTGAAACTGTATTAATTTTTGATGGATTATAACAAGCATAGGCGGCCAATAGATTTGGTTTTCCTACTAGACAAGTTGAGGCCACCTATCTTACATATGTGGTGTAAACTTGTTTTTTATAAATAGAAAAAGAAAATCGTGCAAAACTTAACAAAC
>APFE030568313.1:135910-214208 GCA_000404065.3 Pinus taeda
AATTAATAGATAAGTTAAATATATATTTGTCAATTGAGTTTAGCTTGGGTTGAATAGTTGTTCTCCTCCCCTCCTAGGTTCAAATCTATGTAAGTTGATATGTTGATACTCTCGAATAGAGTAACTTGTTGCTCTATTAAGCTTATTGTGCTCTTAAGTGAGTCTATCATGAGGGAAGGGAGGCTGACTTTTTTCAGTGTGGCTATATCCAAAGCCCAAAATTTTCTTTAGAAAAAAAAGTTAAACATATATGTATTTAAAAAAACTTTACCCCATTTTACCATGGAGATACTTAGTCTATTTAAAAATAGGCTTTGTTATAATACCATGGTTTATCAATACCACATGGGGAGGCTAACTTTTTTCCTTTGGGCAGGCTAACTTTCTTTCTTTGGGCAGTATCTAATGCCCAAAAATTTCTTTAACAAAAAAAGTTAAGCATATATACATTTAAAAAAACTTTACCCTACTTTACCATGGAGATTCTTAATCTATTTAAAAATCGGCTTGGATGTAATACCATGGGTCAATACCATGGCTTATCAATACCTCATGCCCAAAAAACCATAACTCACTTCATGTGACACTTGTTTATATGACATTTTTTTAATTAGTTAATTTAATTAAAAAGCCAAAAATGACATAACTACTTTGGACATAGATCCCAACCTTTGATTTGTGTATACTACTTTACCATGGAGATTCTTAATCTATTTAAAAATGGGCTTGGTTGTAATACCATGGGTCAATACCATGGCTTATCAATACCTCCAACCCAAAAAACCATAACTCACTTCATGTGACACTTGTTCATATGACATTTTTTAATTAATTAATTTAATTAAAAAGCCAAAAATGACATAACTACCTTGAGATAGATCTCAACCTTTCATTTGTGTATACTACTATGAAGATTCTAGAATATTTCCTAAAAGTTAAATTTCTACCATCCACTTAATAATTATTGATAATTAAATTAAAATTGTAAAACTCATTCTCCAAAAGATCTACATAATCAAAAGCGATTAAATTTTTTGATGTATGATTTTTTTTTTTATAACATGTATTAATTCTCTAGTATTAAAAGAAATTACACATTAACAAATATTTAAAAATGGACTTGGTTGTAATATCATGGGCCAATACCATGGCTTATCAATACCACATGCCCAAAAAACCATGACTCATTTCATGTAGCACTTGTTCATATGATCATTTTTAATTAATTAATTTAATTAAAAAGCCAAAAAGACACAACTACTTTGGAGATAGATATCAACCTTTGATTTGTGTATACTACTATGAATATTCTAGAATATTCGGTGGAAGTTAAATATCTACCATCCACTTAATAATTATTGATAATTAAATTAAAATTGTAAAACTCTTATTCCAAAATATCTACATAATTAAAAGGGATTAAATTTTTTAATGTATGATTTTTTTTAAAACAAAATTTATAGCATGTATTGATTCTCTAGTATTAAAAGAAATTACACATTAACAAATTTGATCTATTTTGGTGTTTAATAATAAATCTCAATTTAACATGGATTTAGGTTGCTTTTATTTTATTTTTAATTTATTATCACACATATAATTAACTTGCATTTTTTTTTTATTTTTTACTGTAATGTTACCTCAATGGGGTGAGAAACAGTGCCAACACAGGGGGGAGGCCACATCGCACATATCCACATGTCATTAAAATCTTGCATGCATGAAGGACAAGTAAAGCTCCGCCAACTTGAGGCAAGCTCTCCAGAAGGTCGAAGGGGTTTATTCCGTTTAACAGTGAGACTTGTGCATTGTTTTGCTAGTGTTGCTATGGGAATTTTGGAAGCTAAAGGCCATCAATGTTTAGAGGAGCAAGGTGATAGGACTCTTTTGTCATCATCAGTCCTTCTTTGTTGCAAATTACTAGAGCACGTTTAGTGGGAACCTGGTGGTTGTGCTTTCCTAGTCTAGAGTCCCTCATATGTGTTTGTGTGGGATCCTAAGAAGGATTCCTCGCCCCAAGCCCGCGACTATACTTGCATGCATTGTGGGGTTTAGCGACAATGTGTGTGGTGTTGGGAGCAGCTTCAATGGCGGGACATAGGGGACACCAATCATTTGGTAATTTCTTGTTTCGAGTTCTTTAGCTTTGGTTTAATTATTCCAATTATCATTAGCTATTCCCACTTGGGGGGGATCCATTAGGAGTTTGCGACTATGGGGACTATTGGGGAAATCTTCTTATTTGGTTTTGGTGTTAAGTGGGCAAGGGGGTTGAGTTAGTTCTTGGCCTGATCTGTCTCTGGAACTTAATAGTTTTTTCCCTTACAGTGGTTACTTTGGGATACTATTAGAGGGCTAATCTATTGGGTTGAGCCACGATTGTCTCTTAGCCACTACTTGGGACTTGCGGGCTCCAAGGAGGATCGGGACATTATTTTTTACATTTCTTTCTCTATTGATTGTAGGCAGTGGCAGAAGTCAGAGGCTAATAGTGAGCATCCCCTGCTCATTTATGGATCTTATAGTAGAGCTTGTCATTCTGAGGTGGTGCAATGAGGTATTCTAGCATAGGTGGGGGTTCAAGGACACAACGGAGGTCGATGCATTAATAGAAGCATTTATTCATAGCGAAAGGTTTGTAATTGGACCACATTTGGAGTCTGTGCAGTGTGGATTTGGTGGTTAAGGTCGTTATCGTGTAACAAAGCTCAAGTCAGTAGGTGGGGTGACTATCACGCGTCGGTTTCAAGTGCTCTTTCTTTCTAGATTAGTGTTGACGAACTTGTCCATCTTACTAGAGCTTCGATGCTTCGTCAAAGGGGCAGAGCCAAGAGAGGGGTGGGGCCTCAAGGGTAGAGAGGGACCCACAGGCAGGAGATTAGAGACCTAGGGAAAGAATTGGATCCTAATCTGGCTTAGTTCCCAAGTACACTAGAACTCCCACCTCCCTTCAAATTTCTGGACAACTGCCTTCATCACATTACATTTTTATTGGAGTAACTAGGTCGAGACCATCATGACGACAGGAATGTCGTTATTGGATTTATGAATGACTTGCAGAGGAATCAATGACAGACGCAGGATAGATTGGCCACCCTTCAGCGTGGGCAGTGGCGGATTTATGAGAAACCTAACCGGCTAGAAGGCAAGTTAGCGCATATGGAGAATCACGTCCATTGTGCTTTCATCCCCCCTCTATCACCAAGCACTCGACAGGACATACCTGTGCCTGTAAACTCGTCTGATCCAGGAGGAATTTTGGTTGTATCTTGATCCTAGGGAATTTTTGGCTTTCTTGGGTTATCGATATGTGTCTTTCTAATTCAAAATTGCTTGTAGTGTTTTGGTTCTAATTTTATCTTTTGATCAATAAATCTGGTAGGAGCGAGGCCAGAAAGATTTTGTCTTTAAGACGTCATGATGTAAGCATTTTCTGAATTAATAGAAACCTTTGATTTACAAAAACAAAATCAAAAACTTATTGTAATGTTAATGTTCACTTATTTGTTTTGTTTGTTTGTTTTTAATCACTTCTCCTTCATACTCGGTTGTAGAGCACCTCTTGGTTATACAACACTTAGCTACTCTTAACATACTCAGTTGAAGAGCACCTCTTGGTTATACAACACTTAGCTACTCTTAATGCAATGAAGCACCTCTTAGTTGTATAACATCTAACTTCCCTTAATACAATGAATAATATTATTTTTTTAATAATATTTTTTATTTTTTTTATTAAAAATGGAATCTCACACTCATTTTTATATGGAGAACTCAATACTACAATTTGAATCATTTTAAATTACAATTTAAAAATCATAGTGTAAAAAACTTGTTAAATTTATGAAAAATATATTTAATAATAATTTTTCCTTTTGCTTTATATAAAAATGAGTGAATTTTCTAAAAACTATGGCAAATATGTACCTTTACCTCTCTTTTTTTCTTACTACTTAGCCTTTTGGAAGACCTACGTAAGTTTTTTTTGGTACAAAGACACTTTTTGAACTTATGCACTCATACATAATATAAACTAACATTTTTTTCGTTTGGAAAAAGAATGTGGAAAATGCAAACAAATGGGTTACATAAATAAAGAATCCTTGTAATGTCAAAGAGTTCTAGTGACATGCTATTCATGATTTATAATTTCAAAATCACACAAAATACCCATTTATACATAGATTTATCAAATAGTTAGTTATTGGTTGGTTGATAAGTTGCCCATTAATTAAAAACTATATTTTCTTTTCCTAATCAGGTAGCCAAATTGGCTCAAGAGTTATCCAATTTGTTGTTATTCCATTGCACATGGTGTTGAAATATGTAGCAAGAAATTCTCAATTTAATTTTGCGTTGATTAAATTGAGAAAATCGAAATTCCACATCACAAGACAACTTGAATGAGTTAATTGAGTTATTATCACTCAGTTAGCTTAGTTAATTCAAGTTGAGGGCTTAACTTAAGTTGTGTACAATGATTGATCTAAATTGGATCATTATATTGTTTGTCATCCATCTCGATGCATTTGGAGTGGAAAAAGTGGAGGGATCAACTCACGGGACTGTTTTTACTTGCAAGACCCAGTCTGGCAAAATGGGTCTGAAACCTTCCGGGAGCATTTTGAGGATTCAAATGAAGTTTTTTAGGGGTAAAAGTATTCCCCTTAATGGAGCACCTTTGTCATGCTATTCTACACACAGAAAGCTTTCCAATAGCGCAAGAATAACGTCAATCGGAGTTCGTATGCAAGCGTTATGCCACTCAGAAGTTGACCTTCCTGTTTTCAAACCTATAGTTCAGGAGGATGTCGCGTCAGCCCCCATTATTCATGGAAAAGGAGCTAGCCGCATGTTTATGATGTAAAGGACTCTAGAAGAGTCTATTTTGTAAATCTAGTTAAGAGTTGATGTAGTCAAACTTAACCACTAGTAGGTTATTGGGTTGTGTTATAATCGGGCCAATAGGATGAAGAGGCATTCCATGCTTTCGAGAGCATTTTGTTCCATAGTTGAGAAAAGATAGACAAGAGTGATAGGAGGGAGAGCACATAGAGAGGATTTGTGCACTGTAGTAGCCCACAGGCCATAAACATTACTTCTTTGTATCTGCAACAATATTTCCAGACAGAAAAAGAGAGAGAAGCAGCCTCACCTTCTAACTAGGTTTTCTCTTGAAAGGGTTTCCTAGAGAGCATATCTTGTGTATTATGTGTTTGTGAGCTTATTTTTTCATTCTCTACTTTTATGCTTGATTTACGTTTACATGCATGCACTAACTACAGTTAATTTTACAGATCTAGTAATAGTGTAGAATCTCAAATTTTTAATAGAATATTATCAAATATGTTGTGATGAACAATCTAGTGGAATATCCACGAAAGTTTACGGATCAGTGATTCCTAAATGTTAGGAGTCTAGATTGAGTTAGTTTCAGTTGTAACAATTTAATTCAGTTAAGATCAGTTCAACTAGTTCCAATTGTTGGAGGAACTAGTAGGAGGTCCAACAGTGGGGTGCATCTTCAGTGCTCAACCTGTTAATTGATCAATCAACCTTAGTTAACTCATGCATGCATGAAATTCGAGTTACCCAATTGAGATTGGATTTCAAGAGTAATGTACTATCAGTTGTAGACAATTCCAAATTGTACAATTGGTGCATGTAGTGAGAGAAGAGCCTACATGGATTGCACAATTCTAATTGAGAATTTCCCTAATTAATAGGGGGCTAATTCCTTGAGAAACATCGCAAGGAAATAGGAGCTTCGCAAGCAGCAAAATTGGCTAAGTATTGGCCAAAGTCAACTTGTGAGGCAGTGAGATAGATTATACTTGTGCAAAGATTATTCAGGCTTGAACAAGCATTGTATTTCTTCTCTATTTTTATGATTTATTGCAATATATAGATAGGAAGGGGTTTTGAGCAACAAGCTTTCCCCTTAGATAAATCTCTGAGCATATGTAATTAAATATTGTCTCATGTTTATGTTGTGATTTATCAATTAATTAATTGTTTCCACTTATGAGTATAGTAGATTCAAGTCTTTTGTTTTAGAATATTACATAAGCAGTTTGAATCTACAAGGAATTTCTACATGGTATCAGAGAATGAATCACAATAGAATAGAAGATAATTCGAAGTTTGTGCAGGAGGTTCGAAACAAGATCAGTGTTGAAGGTTTTCTTCGGGATTGAGAAGATGACTTCCACTGGACTTAGGCTCGAGTATGCTTTGTAAGGAACCACGAATTTTGTTGGATGGAAGATCTATATGGAGGCGATATTAGATGATAATGGGTTACTAGTTTACATCAAGATAGATGTAGTTAACACTCAGTAGCGTATACCCAGGATCTCACTCAGTGGAAGAAGGATGTAGCTAAAGTGAGGAGGATCATATTGGAAGGAGTTCGATATCATATTATCTCGAATCCCCACAAGAAAGAAACTCCATTCATGATGTGGAAATCATTGATCGAATTGTTACCATAGGAAGTTAGCATTGAAGGACAAGACTTGGAGCATCAAGATGCAAAAGAATGACACAATTCCGTAGTACCTGAGCAAGTTTACACGGTGTCATGATGAAATTGGCGAGGTCAATGTGACTGTGCCTAAAGAAGATTTGGTAGCTCTAGCTCTCTTGGGTCTTCCCAAGAGCTGGCACAATTATCAATATTTCGTTAATGGTAGAGATAAACTACAAAGTTGGGAGCGATTATGGTATGATCTAGTACAGGAAGAAATAAGGCGAGACAATCGAGACAGGACCTCATCCAAAGAAGAGGAAGATGACCTTGCATTAGTCAGTAAAGGAAATAAATTCAAGGGAGAAAAATCCCAAGGTGAGGAGGGAAAGAAGAAATACTTGTACAAAATCAAGTGCTTTCATTGTCATGAATTCGAGCAATATGCTATGAAATGTCCATAGAAGAAGGCAAGCAAGAAGGAACATGCAGTAGTAACAGTAGGTGAAGCTCTATCATCATAGTTTGAGCTTCATTTTACTCTCATTGCATGCATGGCAAACACAATAATGGGAATCATGTGGTATCTGGATAGTGGTTCCTCGTTCCACATGACGAGGAATAGAGATCTATTTAGCAACTTGGAGGAGAAAGACCTCAAGCATAACATTGAGTTTGGAGATGAAAAAAGGTATAACGCGACTGGTATTGGTACTGTTACTTTTCAGAGGGAGTCATGCTTCCATCTAGAGTCAAGGATGTGATGTTTGTTTTGGGTCTAAAGAAGAATCTTGTTTTCACCGCAGTAATGGAAGACCGTGGCTACGATGTGATATTCAACAAAGGAAAGGAATTCCTGAGACACCTCACCATGGGACAAGTGAAGTGGATCAGTGTGTGAGTCAAGAACATGTATGCACTTGAGGTAGAAGATCCATACAAAGGCTTGAGGAGCAAGGAAAATGTTAGAGACTTGGTTGTTGAGAGGGAACGTGATTTACGTCTCAAAATGGAGCCTCGGAAGTAGCCTTAGCAAGTTGTGGAGCAACCACAATTGGAGAAGCAGAGAGGAGACAAAGTGGAAACATCCACTCAAGTAGAGACCTCCAGTAGGGGGAAATTTCAAGCTAAGTGGGCAGAGGGAGCACATGAAGCCATACCTCTAGGTGTGAGGTGGGGCGACATGAAGCAATAGTCCCAGGAGTGTAGAAATTTGGGCAGGGTCCATTGAGGTGTTTTTTTGTCTCATGGATCATTACCTTGCTACAGGGGGGCCCACAGTATTTAGTAGCAGGAGGATCAGTTTAAGTCAGATATTGAGGAGTGCAGAGGAGTGTTGAAAGTAGATCATGAGGCTTAGTAGCTGAGTCATCAACAACACAATTTCCCAATAGACATTTGCAGACATAGTTGCTTCAATTTTTTTTTTATGCTTTTCAGTTGCAGATGTTGCAGTAGCAACAACAACAATGAGAAGTGTTGCATGCAGTACATTCCAAAGCTGTTGGATCAAGGTAGATGTGAATCCCTTTCTTGCTGAGAGGGAGTATTGAAAAATTCAGCAAGAAATTCTCAATTTGATTTTTCCTTGATTAAATTGAGAAAATCGAAATTCCACATCACAAGACAACTTGAATGAGTCAACTAAGTTGTTATCACTAAATTAGCTTAGTTAATTTGAGTCGAGGGCTTAACTTGAGTTGTGTACAATGATTCCTAAATTTTAGGAGCCTAGGTTGAGTTAATTTCAATTGTAACAATTTAATTCGGCTAAATTGAGTCAAGGTCAGTTAAACTAGTTCCAACTATTGGAGAAACTAGTAGGAGGTCTAGCAGCGGGGTGCATCTTTAGTGTTCAACCAATTAACTAATAAATCAACCTTAATTAACTCATGCATGCATGAAATTTGAGTTACCCAGTTGAGATTGGAGTTCAAGGGCAATGTAATACCAATTGTAGCCAATTCCAAATTGTACAAGTGGTTCATGTAGTCAGAGAAGGGCCTACAAGGATTGTGAAATTCTAATTGGGGGTTTCCCTAATTAATAGGGGACTAATTCCTTGAGAAATAGCACACAGAAATAGGAGTTTGGAAGGTAGTAAAATTGGCTAAGTATTGGCTAGATTTAGCTTGTGAGTCAGCGAGATAGATTATACTTGTGTAAAGATTGTTTAGGCTTGAACAAGCATTGTATTTTTTCTCTATTTTTCTGATCTAATGCAATATACATATAGGAAGGGGTTTTGAGCAACAAGCTTTCCCCTTAGATAAATCTCTGAGCATATGTAGTTGAATCTTGTCTCATGTTTATGTTGTGATTTATCGATCGATTAATTGTTTTCGCTGATGAGTATAGTAGATTCAAGTCTTTTGTTTTAGCATATTACATAAACAGATTGAATCTACGAGGAATTTATATACATGGAACTATTCAATTTTGTAGTTCATTTTTTCAATAAAATTACTAATTCTGCTATGAATTTCTTCTAATATGAGGTCTCTAACCTTTGTTCCAAATTGCATGTGTCTCAATATGATAAACAAGTCTCCTTGTAACATCTCTATCTTACACACCAATTTAAATTTTAAATTAATCTTTTGGAACAATTGACACTCCTTATGGAATTTCTTGTTTACTATGGAACTGGTTGCAAATAAAGGTTAACTCTTGATTTTTGTTTATGCATAGTCTACATATAAAGTTTATTTCTCACTCCTCATTCAAACAATAACATTTAACAATGTCAAATATATTTATATATTTGTTGCTTAGCGCACATACTTACATATTATCTTTGTAGTAGTCCTGATGCCTTGTTCTCTCACTGATTTATTTGTTTGGCCTTACTGTGGTGTAGTGGTATGCATCAAAATGTTTGGGTTATATATTTATATAGTTCAAGTGCACGATATAATGATAATGTTTATATGTATGTTACCTTAACCTATGCTCATGTTCTGGTATGAACCTTTATGTTGACAAACATTCGAGAATATTAGTTGTCATGCACTGGAATTCCCCCTTCTTGAAGTCATGTCCAATCTTGGGTGATGTTAAGGTGTCAAGAGATCCAGGGTTTGTATCTTTCAGGGTTGTGATTAACAACAGGGAGGCTTGGTGGTTGGTTATGGGTTAACTACCCTTCTCCAACTGCACTACGTAGTCGTCATTTACACTTTCCCTCTTTTGGATTTGGGCTCTACAACTTCTTGTTCCACCAAGCTGAAGTCGCCTATATTCTTATGGTCATTCCTCTCTAGCCAACTAGTTAGGCATGTAGGAATTGCAATGGCGGACTCACGAAAGGTAAGGCTATATATATGTGGGAAAACTTTGATTAAGTTCTCCTTTTGATGGGGTTTAGTTTGTAGTGCAATTATTTTAGTATAATTGCTCCCAATTGTTATTCCATCGACTCATTTTATTTTATTGTTCACTATGCCTAAGGAATGATGGAGTTTTTTGCTTTGTTCGATGGTTTTATGAGAGCAACCTCTTAAAAATGCTCCTTGGCATCTCTGGCAATCTCGGATCCAACTCAAGTATTTACTTTACCCCACATGCAACTATTAATTCCCTTTTCTTTTCTTTTTTGCCTTAGTGTTTTTAAATTCTCCGATTGATTTTTCTTCACTTTCATGTGCAGGGATTACACAAATTTCCTCTCGGTTTCCCATTCCATTAATAGGTATGAACTATAGCCTATTGCATTTTAGATTTTCTCCCCTTTTTACTAGGTCTTCTTCATTCCTCACTTCACTAACTATATGCTTGGTCCTTTCCATAGATTGGTTTCTTCTACTAGAGAAACTGGTCATTTGGATTAATATTTCAATTCCATAACTGGACTGCTTAACTTATATTCTCTAATTTAACCCTTTTCTTTTTATGTCATGTCGACCATTGTGAAACCATGACTGTTATTGGCTTACCTAGTACTAAGGTTCTTAAGGGTTTTGGTATAAATTATATGGATGGTTTGTGTATTGTGAATCTAACTCATGAGCTATTGGCTTGTGAGGTTCAACTGTTATGTTAAAGGGTTTGGCTCAAAGTTGTTACGAAGAGTCTCTGAATATATGGGAACTTTGTAATGCACGTGCACTTCTTGTGATTCTATGATAATTATGTTTGTATATTTTATATTTATATCATTAAGTACTTGTAATTAGAACTCAAGTTCGATTGTCTTAATTTGACATTTTATTCTTCGACGCTCTACTCAATAATGTAGTTTGTTAATTTATCAGTTTAACTCGTATGTTTCAGGATTTATAGTATAAAAAATTCTTCATTTTACTATGTTGCATAATAGTTTGTTGAAATAGGTCGGTCTCGACTGGGATAATTCTTCCTCGTGTTTTTAATTATCTTTTGAAAAAAGTCAGTTTGGAAGTCTATTTATGTTATATTGGTCATATGCGTTCTAGCAATGACTTGGACTCTACATTCGACATTTGTTTCATTCATATATTTACAAGTTTATTTATTATTATTTTTTTAATCTAAAGGAGTAGGGCGGTCTTAGTCCCAGTTCTGCCTCCCTTCCTCCAATCCTAATTTTAGAGCTTAGAACTGTCTTCGAGCTACTGGGGTTTACTTGGTTGGGCCTTGAGCATAATCTAGCTCATTATAAGAATTATTATTCCATCAATCTTGTTTCATAAAAGATTAAATCAGGCCTTTATTGCTTACCAGAATCATAACATAACAAAAACAAAAAACAATTTACACCTAGAAGGAAACAACACATAAAAACACAAGTATTCACATAACACTTATTTGATGTAACAATTTAGGTTGCCACAAAAATCATAGGGGAAAATATTGTTCCACCCAACCAATGAATACAGGTAGTCTCTACCAGAACTCCGCCTGAGCCAGTTTCACTTCTAGAGCAGTTTTCTTGACAGGGGTCACACCAGGTCCACCTAAGGCTTATCTAGCCACACCAGGTCCTGCCTAGGGTTTCATAGACCTCACATGTCTAACTAGGAATTCCACTGGTCAACCAACTCAAGGATTCTCTTTCTTGGCAGCGTCCTGCCTCCCTCAACTACGTCTTGTCTGAGGTATCAAACTTTCAATTTCTGCTCTTGGGCCTCCTCCAACCAAGCTCCAAGTCACTAGGTTGCCTCAAGATTTTTCTCTTTCACCCTCTTGGCTCCCTTTTCCCTAACTGAGATAATTTATCTCTAGGAAGAGGAGTCTAGGCAGGTAACCACCTCTGCCCATAACTATTTTTTTAACTCTCTGAGATGTGAAACTCTCTTTCAACCTTTTTTCCACTACAATTTTCATAACTAACCATAAACAATATTTATTAATTAAATTTAAAAAGATAAACATTTATGTTTATCACTTATTCATCCCATACTTTCAACATGACCACAATTTGCCAAATAACTTAACAAAAGTAAATTAAAATATTTACAATTCACTAAGAAATATTACACCCTTAAAACAAACAAACAAAAACACCTTAAATAAAAAAATATACTAATTAAAACAAAGCAACTCCTCCTTACCATACATACTATCATTCAAGTTCTTCTGAGACAAAAACCTGTCCCACACCTAAATCTCCTATAAATTTTGTTACAAAATTAACTTTCTCTTTTTTAAATTACAATATTGTCTTTTCTTTAAAAATGTTTGAAAATGAATAAATAAATGATGGTTTGAAAAGAAATAAATGAATGCTTATTAAAAATTGGTAAACATAATATAAAATTTAATTGGTTAATATGATATAAAATTTAGTTGGTTTTATCGGAGGATTGATTAGTTCCACTGTATTTATAAATTTTAATGCTGATCGAGAAGATGCTGGTTTAGATGGGCCATCCACACCATTTCATTTATTAAGGGGGATGATGCCGCGTCTATAAGGTTGGAGGAGCCACTTGCTAATACCTTTGCTAGTTAGGTTTATTGATGACGAAGGTTTTTATATTGTTCACCTGCCATTTTTTAAAACTCCCTCAACTCAAATAGTGTTTATTTTAATATTTAAAAGAAACATTTTATTAAAAAAAAATGATTTTTTTCTCCTTCATTGTTTAATTGGAATTTAAAAATATATAAAAAAATGGATTGTTTTATCCTTCTATTGTTTAATTGGAATTTAAAAATATATAATAAGGTTTTTTTGTTAGTGGGTTATTTGGTGGTCTTAACCAATAATTAAAGTATGGATTTTTTTTCATAAAAATTTGGATAAATTCAAAAGAACTCAAGTATCAAAACTAGCCCAAAAGAAAAAAAATGTAACTGCATTTATGATGTCTATTTTACTTAAGGCAAATAAGTTTTGACAGATTAAAATAGAAAATGGCATACTTAAACATTAAATTATTATTTTATAATGTGAAAAAGTAGTATGAGAAGAAGTTGGGAGGTTTTCTTGAGCAATATCAAGCTTGCTTAGAATTTAGGTAAAGGAGGAAGGGAGTTTGGAGTTGATTTCTTTAAGTTGGAAATGACCTTATCCTATGGCAATTTGGTTTCATCTTTGTTCTATAATATTTTCCCCACTATGGTGTTGATGAGTGATTAGGTGCTCAAAATTATTTTCAAACATAAAAAATTGTCAGAATGGTGTGGAACGTGAACGGTCGAGTAGTGATCGTCAACTTGAATCCGACACAACCCCTTTCACGTGAAACAAACACTGTATGCTCCCAGAAATGCGATTTGTTCACTTTGTCAAACAAGTAAAAAAAATGGCAAAGGAAATGACATGGTAGAGTCTTCAGTGAATGGGAAAGTGCCAAGTGGTAGGCTGCCATTTGCCCCGCATTTCACAGATCACAGAAGGAAGAGGTCTGTGGTTAAGGAAATCGGCCCCCAACACTACTGGGTTGTGACTTGCAATATCGCAATAGTAGATCAGAGGTGGATTGGCAGTAAAGAATCGGCTCTAGAGTGAAGCCGGAGTGCGACGCGATAAATCACACATCGCATGGATCAAGTGCGTTTATAGAATCAGCCCTGACAGATTCAGGATGTGATTGTGATATCGCAATCACATATTGCACAGCACAACAACCCGATATTGAAAATCACCCCTGCTCCAGTCGATTGTGATTTGCAATGGAACTATCGGTGCCGATAGTTTATGGCCGCCACGTGTCCTCCTAATGGTTGACTAAAAATTTGGTTGGCAAGACCGTCGGAGGCCAGGGTTGAACCCGTGACCTCCCATCCAACAACGCTAAGGTTTACCGTTGAGCCCGTAACATGTGACTTAACAAACTATGGTCATGGAATATATTTTAAATTATGTTGACTGTCAGGTTAGGGGGAGACCATCGGCGACCCTCTCATGTGAACTGATGAAAATGAGATTTTGGGGGTTGCTCAAAATCCCAATTTCTTTAAAAAAACAAGATCCTGGAGCCTATTTCCTTCGTGATTTCTTCGCTGGTAGAGCATTCATCTCTCTATCATCATCAGAATCTTCCTCTGCCCTACATGCTGTCTTTAACAAACATTTACATATAACAGATACATGATATTTGGATCAACAAGCTTGAACACAAGATTTAACTTAATTATACCATACACACAGGCTTAGGCGTACACAATACTAGAACACGTTTCATATATATATACAGAACAAATTACATTCCAGGGTAAGGCATTTCAGCCTTAAAACCCAGCTCACAATAGACTACATCTTGCTCACACACAATTTTACTCACAAATAAGATATCTCTCACACCCTATCACATTACAATTATATAAGAATTTTAGGAAGGATCAATCCTATCCTCTCCTTATTTTTTTCCACAAAAGCTTCATGCATGCAGGCTTTAAATCTGCTTTATCTATTTTTCTGCTTTAAATCATGCTTTTCTTTTGTTCTGATCCTCTTGTCCAGTTTGTTTGCTTTGTTGCTGGTTGCTCCTGCATCAGTGAACACCTCGTCTGCAGCCCGCAACAATTATGTTGCCGCCATGGTAACTGCACTGCCAACCGCCAATCCAAACACCTATGTGACCACCTTATCTATAGGCTATGACATATTTTTCTAACTATCGGCGGGGTTATGGGCAGAATTATCCTTCCTACAATTTCACCCAGTTAGCGCTTTTTTGGGGAGAAATTGGAGGATCATGCCGAATTTGGAGCAATTCGTGGAGCGAATAATGGGCTAACTAGGAGAGGCCATAACTTCTTCAATTTTCAACCAAATTGGATGCAAAAATAGGCTAGGTGGCCAGTTTTGGACATTCTAGACTCATTGGAGCAGGTTTCAGAAGCAATTGGGCATTGTAAACGCATATTTTTACACTTTTGAGAATAATAGAGAGGCCCAAGCCATTGGAAGCTCGACCAAGGAGATGTAGCCGAGGAGGGGTGAAATCCTTTATCAATTTCCTGTTGTAATGTGTTTTTGATGATGTTCTATACATGTTTTTTATTTTTTTAAATCTCTTATTTATGTTAAATTGCTCATAAAATTAACATAAAAACTAATCATTTCACTTGAAAAATTCATGAATCCTTAAGCACAATGAAAGGATCTTGTTTTTAATCTGAGGAGGATCTTAGCACAGCAATCTAATATTCTAAATCAAATCACTTTTTGGTATCAGAGCTTTAGGTTTTCTTTGTGAAAGAAGGATTTAACTGTTTACAAGTTTATGTCATCCTTACAAGGTTAAAATTAAAAAGAGGAGAAGGGAAGCTAGTTGGAAGCCCTGAAGTTGGGTCAAGGGTAAGGAGCACAAGGCTGCTACAATTCCCAACACCGGCTCAACCTCGAGTTGTAGTTGAGACTCCAGAGATCGTCTCATGAAGGAGAACCTACAAACATGACAGAAGATGAGAAGACCTTCAAAAAGGCTTTCTTTGACATGACAGAGATGGTGAAGGTCCTCTATGAAGGGAGGAATATCAGGTGGCAAGGGGAAAGTTCCAAACCTCCCAAAGGAGAAGGCTCTTCAGGAGGAGGTAATGGAAATGGAGACAAACCTCCACCCTCTCCACCATCTTCTTCATCGTCTTCTTCAAAAGCATCTTCACCCTCTTCTGTTAACACAACCCTTACTCATACTCATCATCATACTTCAAAATGAACTGGTAAATCACCTTTTTTAAAACTTGATGTTAAATTTGAGTTTCCCATGTATAATGGTGAAGTGAATGTAGAGAAGCTTGATAATTGGATTTGTCAGTTAGAGGTTTATTGTAGGATTCAAAACCTTCAAAACGATGACATAAAGATTCAGTTAGCTTCCTTGAGAATGGAGGGTGCATCACTAGTATGGTGGGAATCAAAGACCCAAGAAGAGATTAAAAAACACGGTAAGATCTCAATTTCTTGGATTTATTTCGTTGCTACAGTCAAAAGACAATTCTACCCTCTAGCTTATACGCAGAAATCCATCATGAATTGGCATAACTTTAGACAACTTAAAGCTCAAAATGTGCAAGATTACACCCAAAAATTCAAAAAAAGGCCTTTGATGTTAGGTGTAGATTTGCAATCACATGACACATTTCTAAAGTACATAGGGGGTTTACACAGTTACCTTAGGCATACTACCTTAATGTTTAATCCCAATAATCTAGATGATGTGTGTGTGCAAGCCACCCATCTTGAGGCAAAGGGAAAAACACTCTAGAAGAAGATAGTAAAAATCCATTTAAGGGTAAAGAGAAAGAAAAGGGTTTTAAGGGAAAGAAAAATGCATCCATTAAAAAGGAAGGAGAGAAAACAATATGTAAACATTGTTCCAGAGATGGTCACGATGAAACTCATTGTTGGAAGCTTCATCCCGAAATGAAACCAAAGAAATTCAACAACAAAGGAAAAGAAAAGACAATTGTCGTCATTCAAAAGGATTTGGGATCCGATTCAGGTGATGAAACTAAAATTACAACCATGGGTATAAAAGGAAAAGAATCCATTGCCAGCACTAGTATATCAAATTGTCACAATAGCACTCCAGATGAAGAAACAAGGATTGAATTATTTCATGTGAGGGTAATCTCAAAACATACAAAAATTGACACACTTTTTGATAGTGGATCTCAAGCTAATTTGGCATCTGATGACTTAGTCAAGAAACTTAATCTTGAAATCATTTTACATCCCAAGCCATATCCATTGGGTTGGATATACAAGGACACAAACTTACATGTTACAAGAAAATGTATTCTTCGGTTTACAATCACGACAAACTTCATTGATGAAGTTGAATTAGATGTTGTACCACTTGATATATCAGGAATTGTTTTGGCTAGTCCTTACCTTTATGAAAAACAATCTTCTATCATCATGAAAACAAGTACCACTTGTTCAAGGATCATGTGGAGTATATTGTGCGAGCTTATTGCAAGAAACTAAATCTTTCATTAGTTAATGCAGGGAAAATGAAAAAACTAGTGAATTCAAGCAAGAATTTAGTGCTTCTTATGATCAAACCCAATGTTAATATTGATTATGAAGAGTTTGATGGTTGTAATTCAAAATTGAAAATTGATTTTGGTGAGATAGTTAACCATGATGATGAGGTGTTTTAGAAAGCAAAAGGATTTCCCTCCAAGAGGAGAATCCAACATGAAATACCATTGTAGCAAAAGTGTCTTCTTCCTAACATTGACATGCACAAGATGTTAAGAATGGAAAGTGCATAAATAACAAAACAGATCCAAGGATTGCTGAATAAAAGGATCATTCGACCTTCTCCTTTACCATGTGGTGCACCCCTTGTTTTGATGCCCAAGAAGAATGGTAAGCATTTCATTGAATGGGATTCAAGAAGTGATTTTCATCAAAGTAGAGTTGTTGAAGGAGACATATGGAAGATGACATTCAAAACCAAGCAAGGTTTGTTTGAATGGATTGTTATGCTTTTCAGTCTTTTCCATGATCCTACTACTTTCATGCATATGAAGCAAGATGTATTGCAACATTTCTAGACATGATAGTCTACTTGGATGACATTTTCATGTTCAGAAAAAATCATTATGAACATGTCATGTATGAGAAAGAAATACTTGATGTCTTATGTCAAGAATATTTGTTATTGAAGATTTCAAAGTACATGTTGGATAAAACTTCTTTGATGTACTTGGGCCATGATAATGGAGAAGATGAGCTGAAGTTAGACTTCTCCAATATTGATGCCATTATGGATTGGTCAATGCTCAAGATAGTCATTTGGATAAGAGGTTTTTTTGGGAGCAACCCAATGTTGGAGGAAAGATTTTGTTATTTTTTCTTCTATTGTAGCTCATTTGCATTCTTTAGCAATTGTGCAAAAGGTCTTCCAGTGGGGAGGCAAACAATAAGAGACATTTGATGCTTTAAGACAAAAGATCAGTTCAACCTTTATACGTATTTGTTAAACACACATGGTGAGCGAGAACAAATAGTAAAGATAAAACATGCAATACAATTTTATTCACAAATGATACACATTTATAGTACATGTAGTGACCGTTGGGATTCACATCCCAAGGTCCCTTGGATTGCTTAGTCTCTTTAGCTTCCACACTAACCCATTTAGGATTAGGTGTCCAACATTCCCCCCCTTAATCCGAAGGGTTATGTATGAGTCCAAGAAGAGAGTTGTAATACAAAAATGTGAAAATATGCATGGCAGCACTAGGCTGAATGTGCTCTCTGAAATGTTGGTATAAAGGGCGGTGGTTTAAGGATGGCCACCAACACTGGAACGCTTAGTGCGGTTCCCGGAACTCTTCCAAAGCTGGCAAGAAGCTGAAGTCTTCTGCTAGAGGAAGTGATCCTATTGTTTTAAAGAGGGAAATCTTCAACCATGAAAGGGAGGTCTCACCCCACATAAAAGGTAAAACTTCAACCTGAAAAGGGAAGTCTCAACCTGTGATGGTTTAAGGATGACCAACAACTCTAGAATGCTTAGTGCAATTCCTGGAACTCTTCCAAAACTGGCAAGAAGCTGGTGTCTTCTGCTAGAGGAAGTGTTCTCAATTTTGTTCCCGGAACTCTTCCAAAACTGGCAAGAAGCTGAAGTCTTCTTCTAAAGGAAGTGTCCCAGATTGCCAACTGAAGGCATGTTCAGGCATCTTTGTCTCTGGATACAACTCTGAAACTGGTGTGGCAGGTTGTGGCTCAGGCTCGCTTGATGTGGCTTTGAAGCTTGTAGATGACCATCATTTCCCCCCCTGTCAGATACAAGGTAAGAAGATGGAGAAAACTCAACTGCAAGACTGTTCAGTATTCTAGAACAAGTTCTGACATGTGTTTGAAATATCTTCTTGGCTGTTGATGCCCATTCCCAAGAAGCGATCCATCCTAGATGAATCTTTGTTCTTGCAGGGTGTTTGTTTCTGAAGAATCTATTTGAAGAATGGCTAGTTTTATGACAGTGCTTACATGGATGAAGATCAAAATAGTGATCTTTCAGATGGCCAACTCGATCACAGTGTTGGCATTTCACGATCTGTTGTTGTTGTTGCTGCTGTGGAAGAGGAGCAGAGTCTGGAACAGTTGTAGCTGAACTATCATGAGGAGCAGGTGAACTGTCATTAATGAAACCAGCACTCTGAAACTGAATGGGTTTTGAGTAGTCTGGAATATGAAAGGACAAGTCCTTGTCATATCCAAGACCGGTTCTGTGCTTGTTGTGGACAAGCTGTTCCCAAGGTCTGATGATGGGCTTGGGAAGTGCAGATTGAGTTTCTGCATCTGCATGTACAATTGCTGCTTTATTTGAATGCACTGTAACATTATTGACTTGCTGTTTATGGGAGTCTGTTTCAACCTTCTGAACAGAAACAGGTTCAGAATGATGACTCCACTGCTGTAATTCTGCTCGTTGAAGCTGAGATTCAAGCTCCAAAAACTCTATTTTTTCCTGTGTATTCTGCAGACATGCTTTAATGTCACAAAGAGTGTTCTTGTTGATTTTAACTGTATCTTCGACAGTAGATTGTATCAGAGTTTTGAGAAACTCTAATACACCACCAATTAGAGTCATAACAAGTGCACCACTATTAAAATCAAAGCGTAATAATTCTAATGGCAGGAAATGACTGAGCTCTCCTCCAGAAAATGCTGCTTTTAATTTCAACTTTCTACCTTCATGATTAAATAAAAACTGATTAAAAAAACTTCAATATGCTATCTCGATACTTCAATATGAGCATATAAGCCAATGGCAGTAGAATAGGAAATACGAGGTAGCCAATTGAGGGTGTTTGCCTTATTTCTTTCTGAAATTTTGCTGAGCAGAAGGTGGAAACTTTCAACAACAGATGTATGAGAAATCTGTTGAGCTTATATAAAACTTCGATAAATGGGATATCAGAGTTTATATAAAACTTCGATAAATGGGATTCTCAGTGGAGAAAAATACATGGCAAATGAGTCCATTCGGGTAGAAAGATATCAGAGTTTATATAAAACTTCGATAAATGGGATTCTCAGTGGAGAAAAATACATGGCAAATGAGTCCATTCGAGTAGAAAGATATCAGAGTTTATATAAAACTTCCATAAATGGGATTCTCAGTGGAGAAAAATACATGGCAAATGAGTCCATTCGGGTAGAAAGATATCAGAGTTTATATAAAACTTCCATAAATGGGATTCTCAGTGGAGAAAAATACATGGCAAATGAGTCCATTCGGGTTGTACTGAAATTTGATGGGTGGCGTCGTCTTTAGCCTTGAAGGACGTGACTCCGTCGATGAACATGCTCTCTGTATCATTCTCTTCCGAGAAATACTCAAAACTCCTGTTTGAGATTCTGACTCTTTTCTAAGAAGAAGGGTATTTGGATTCGTCCCTCTAGTGCTTCGAAGGCAAGATGAATGTCATGTCCCGGTGGCACTTTATTCCTTGCAGCCTGCATCCGAGGGAGCGAAACCTAAATGTATCCACAAGGCTTTGCTCATAAATCTCGAAGTATTGGTAACGCCCTTGCAGGACTTTAATCAATACACATTAATCAATACACAGTATATATAAAATCCAAATGTATAGTTGGACTGCTACAGTAGCCCATAACATGAAAAGCTGCCTTGTCTATTGATTGTTAAAGGTTCTGCCGAGACTCTGAAACTCAACATGGCGCTCATATTGCTTCCAGTGTGTCGGAACACAATTACTTGGCTCCGGTCTACTAAGCTTGGATTGTTCGTTCCCTTCGATGATAATATAAATTTTCATAAGACTTTCAGCGGCCATTGTGATAGGAGTGATACTACATGCCGGCAACCATTTAGCTTGCGATTTCCCTCGTGTAACCCACGCTTCTGAATCAGAATTCGCAAGTATAGCGCAGTACTTTAATTACAAAAAACCGACATATGCAGGTATAGTCAAAGGAACAGAAGGTATAACTGGGATCTGCATGGTTGTTCTGATGGCAACTGCATTCACACTTGCAACTCGATGGTTCAGAAGAAATGTTGTTAAGCTTCCGCGACCTTTCAACAGATTGACAGGGTTTCTCCGATTATGTTTCTACGATGAGCCGATTCGAAGAACTTGAATCGATATACAGATCCTAAAAGAACGATCAAGTGACCTGTACCTATTTATATATCCACGGGCTTTAAGGCGACTATCCACAGGCTGGCTTTCGATTAGGAAGGATCGATCAAATTAAAAGTGGACCGAACTACATTTCTGATGGACGGTCTTCTCGATCATAATGTGGAGCCATGCCGAACTATTGTTCTGGCCTTTCCGTTTTCACAACTCTCCAAACATTCAAAACTCAATTTTCCAAACACCTGAAAAGGGAAACGCCTGAAAGAAATTTGTGTAATGTGGGTGTTCTGATACCAAGCCAGAGATGCAACAAATAACTGGTCGTGTTCAACAGGTGGCAAAGCCAAATTCAATTCAAGAATCAGAACGACAGTTCTTTACAAGGAAATTCGGAGACCAGAGAAGGTAGTTGCTCATCCAAAAAATAAACGCTCTTGCTAGCTTTAAATTTACAAACAGTGGCTCCAAACTCATGGACTGATGGATATCCGCTTACCAGGCAGTCTTCAGGCAGGGAGGCGTTCTTCTCTCAGATGTTAGGTAGCGTTTTCTTCTGGCAGCGTCAGGCAGCGTTTCCTTCGGGGCAGCGTTACTGTTTCAGTTGTTTGGTATGCAGCATTGTTTTCATAAACAGTGCGTTACCTTCAGGCAGCGTTCAAACGTTCACCAGAAAGCTGATAATGAAAACGCAGATACAGCGGTTCAATGTCAGAGGGCAGCGTTCAAATGTTACATATCAAACCAGCTCTGAGATGCCAGGCAGATTTTAGAGGGTAAGAGGGAAACGCATTTGATAAGATGTCAGACTCACATTCACAGCGTAACAGAGCGCAGGTAATGAGGGTACGGCAGCTCTATTCAAGGCAGCTCAGAGGCCACACATCATGGCTCTGATACCATGTTAAACAGATATGGTCAGGGAGAACAAACAGGAAAATAATAGGAAAGATAAATCATTCAGTACATTTTTATTAACAATTAGATATACATTTATAGTACATTTGGTGACCGTTGGGATTCACATCCCAAGGTCCCTTGGACTGCTTTGTCCATTCGGCTTCCACACTAACCCTTTAGGATTAGGTGTCCAACAATGTTGATATTATTTTGCTTGTTGAAACTTGGGAGCACGAAGAAGCTAAGGTTCCTAACATAGATGGCTTTATATTATGGTCTACCTGGAATAAGCGATCCTCCCGTAGAGGCATTGGGGGTATAACTTGTTACATTAAGAAGAACATCTCTCCCCATGCTAGGATTTATAAAAACGACCCTCACAACCAATATAGTTGGATAGAAATTACTGACATTTATGATAAAAAGACCTACATAGTAATCTGTTATTTCCCCCCCATCAATTCTAACTTCTATAATAAAAATAGTCTAGATAAAAATAGTCCTTACAATGGTTTAGAGAATGATATTTCTAGCCTAAGGAATAAAGGAAATATCCTTTTAATGGGTGACTTTAATGCTCTAACTTCAAGCAACCAAGCTATTCTTCTAAGCAATCATTCCAACCCTAATCCTCTTTGGTTAGACAAAGACATTCCTCTGGCTAGCTAGTACAAAAGGATCTCTGAAGACCTCGGGGAGAATTTGTTTGGATCGAAGCTAGTCAAGCTCTATAGTGCTGAGGATCTCATAATTTGCAACGGTATAAAGAAGTGGCCCAATTCTAGCCAGATGACCTGCATCCATGGCCTTGGTAGCAGTGTGGTAGACTATGTTATCTCCGATCTCCTTCTACACAACAAAGTAACAAATTTTGACATCTTAAACGGCCACGAGCTTGACTTTGATCATAGGCCTTTACTTATAACTCTCAATTTTGTCATGCATAGAGATCCCATAGAAGATAATCCTTATAGCCAAAAGAAGTTAATCTTTGATAGAAATAAAAAATATCTCTTTCTAAATGAATTAAAAACTAATTTGCTTCCTTTATCTAGTATAGACAACATACAAGATCTCTATGATAATTTTACTACAACCCTTTCATATTCTATTAACAAGTTCTCAATTGAAGTTTCAAGTACTACAAGAAATAGGAATACCAACCCATGGTACGACAAAGATTGTAAAAGTGCGAGGAGAGCAATTAAGGAAGTTGTTGATGAATCTCTTAAAATTGGTAAGATAAAAATATACAAAGCCCTAACTAAAAGGAAAAAAGGCAGTATATTCGTAAAAGACAAGAGAGTCTCCTACACCTCTCTAAGGTAGCTCCTAAAAAATTTTGGAGGCAGATTCTAACTAGGAAAACTAAAGATAATAATAAAATTGCTTTACATGGCTAGAATTTCTACTTTAAAAGGCTTATGAATCTCCAAATGTCATGGATAATTTTGAAACCCTGCTCACAACGAAAGAAATTTTCTCATTAGAAGACATTGATTAAGGACATTGAAGGTTACTAGGCAGAAATCTTAAAAATTGGAGGTCCTGTCCTCATCCCCCATATTCACAAGCTTTTCAATCAAGTGGTCAAGCAAGGGTTCCCTAAACCATGGACTCAAAGCCTCATTATCCCTATTTTTAAAAGTGGGGATACAAATAACCCCTCTAATTATCGGGCAATTATGATCAGCCCTCTCTTAGCCAAGTTATATGGTATTATTTTGGAAAGGAAGTTGAGCATATGGCTTGAAAGTGAAGGTAAGCAGGCTAAAGGCCAAGCGGGTTTTAAAAAGCAGCACTCAATAACAGACCACCTCGTTATGCTTAGGATGATTGTGGAGGAATGCCGCAATGATAAATCCAATCTCTTTTGTTTCTTTGTGGACTTTAGAAAGGCTTTCGATACAGTTCCTAGAAACAACCTTTGGAACAAATTAGAAGAGCTAAAGGTTCCTTTTGAGTTGAGAGTTGTTTCTACAAGGTTATATGAGAAAGTAGTTGCCAAGTTAAAGAGCAATGAGGGGTGGTCGAAAGATATTAAGTGTAATATCAGAGTTAAACAAGGTTGCCCCCTCTCCCCTACCCTATTTGGAATTTACATCGACAAGCTAGAAGGTTGTTTAGAGGAAGTAGGTTGTGCTGGCACAATCTTAGTTGGGATAGTCATAATCCTTCTTCTCTATGCTGACGATATTGTTCTTCTCGCAAGGTGCCCATCTAATCTTGATAAACAACTTAGACTTCTTAAGGATTTTTTCTCTACCATGGGTATGACTGTTAACACTGACAAAACAAAAGTTATGATTATCAAATGCAAGAAGGACACTTATGCTAATTTTATGTATGACAATAGTAACTTGGAGGAAGTGTCTTTGTACAAGTACCTAGGAATTGATATTCATCACAAGCTCAACTGGAACTATAGAATTGAGAAGAGGATTAATGGGGGGTGGAAAGGTTATTTTGGTCTTGAAAATAATTGTAAAACAACAACTTCGTAATGTGGGATAGAAAGAAGTTCCTCTTTGAAACTTTAGTCACTCCTGTTATCTTATATGGATGTGAGGTTTGGGGTTGCAACATCTCTAGAGAATCCTAGAGAAAGATTGATCAAATCCAGAAGCGTTTTATAACGTATAACCTCAAAATTAAAGGCAATACACCCTATCCTATTCTCCTTATAGAAGTGGGTCTTTCCCCTATCGAGGGCCTAGCTATGACTAGGCTTCTATTGTACAAGCATAAACTCAATAACATAAGTGACCATAGACTTCCTAAGCTAGCTTTAAATTCCAGTCAAAACCACCTAAGGCTTAAATGAGGTTGGTATAAAGACACCAGGGCCTAGTTAAACCATTGGGAGGTTGACGATAATGTTGCATTGCAAAGGATTAATAACATTAAAAATATTGTTACTTCTAAGTTCAAAGAAAAAATATGGTGTGAGAAAGATTTAGCAGCTAAAAGAAAATTAAGATATTATAAGGAGGTCATCAAACCCACCCTAGAAAATCAAAAGTATCTCTCTGTTTTAACTAGCTCAAAGAAGAAAATTAATATAGCCAAGATTAGAACGAACTCTCATGAGCTCCATAGTGAAATAGGTCATTGGGCAGTTCCTAAAACACCATGGATGGAAAGTTTATGCCATCTGTTAGCACCTAAATCCGCCTTAGGCTGAAGGAAGGCAAAATTCAGGGTAACCACAAACCACGCTCAGTCTGGTAGCTAGCCCTACCAGAACAAGAGAGGGCTCTTTCCAAGTCACACTCAGTGAATAGATAAACGATATGGTCTGAGATGACTTGCAGTGAAATATTGATTTTAGGCTAGGTAAATAAATATGGAAACAAGAAGCAATTTTGTATAAATGACTGAGTTTCTGGGATATATGGGATGAACGAACAGTATGAGCAGAGAATTTAACACAAAGGCACAGATTATTTCGTGAGGCAAGATAGGTGGAAAGTCTAGCAATTTTGTTTGAAATAATGTGGAATGAAAAGATTTTTTAGGAGGGTGAAAAGGGCATAAACAGATGAATCCTTTTCAACAGAAGAAGCTGCCTTTCATTATTTCTCTGTCAAAATATACAGTGAAGAACTGAGTTTCTCTGTCACAGTCTCCCAGAAATTACAACCAACCATTTGCAAATGGTTTTCATACAATAAATAGACTATGCCATGGGGAAATAGAATGACCAAGAGTTGGGGAGTTTTTCAAATCATTACAAAATTGGAATGGAAAGCCAACCATTAGTTACAAGTGCAGCGTTACAAAAATGACAAATGGCTTGGGTGACTGCTCGCCTTCCTTTTCCACTTGGATAGAAGCCAACCTTTAGTGAAAATATTCTTTAAACTTTGACTTAGCTACCAAAAAAAGTGTAGTTTAAATGAGCGGGCCCACTTGGAGAAAGTCATGAATCGAAATGTCGCGAAGCGGAAGTGATTTTGGCCTTTTTGTCTATATGCACTACGCCACTTTGGAGGCTATTTTGAGGTACCTTCTAGAGTCCAAATTGTGCCCAAGTGCGCTTGTTGGAAAGCCTGACCTGTCTACTTTCCAACCCAAGTAGAATTTCTGAATTTGGTGCTCATTTTCCCCTCCAAAACTCCATTCTCCCAATACTGCTACGTGTGTGTCAAAATAGGGGCAGAGAGGTCATTTTTTGAGTGTTTTTGACCTCCTAGGGACTCAAATCATGCTCACATTTCTTGTCCATGCACCAGCAGGCATGATTTTTCATGATGAATCCAAAAATGCAAGCCATTTTTGATTTGGAGCTCCCATTCCTAAGCATCGCGCCAGTGGCACGACGCACAGGGAGAAAAACCCTATGTCGTGACCAAAAATTTTTCATGTGACCAAAATTACCCCAAATTTCTTGAAATTTGGGCTAGAGATCCTCTATGAGGTGTTATGTTGTGCTGCAGAGGCTTCAGCCAAGATTCAAAGCCGATCTTTCTCTCTTTCCCTCTTTTGCCTCTTTGTCGCTTTGCTCAATTTTGCCTTCAAACTCCTTATCCGAGCCTTTGAACTCATGTTTCGTGCCCTATAGTGATAGACCATCCACCTCAATATGGTTTTTTCCTTGTCAGCCTTCTCTAGCAGTCTCTCTAGGTGGATGTTGATCCGCTTGAGCCAAGACTCTCGGTCATTGTTAATCTCTTGCTCTAATGGAGTGAGCTCAATCCTCCTATGTTGGGCAGCTTAGCGATTCTCATGGATGCTTTGCAGCTCCATGATCTCATGCTGGTCCTCAAGCTGTTTGTTCCTCTACTCCAAATACCTGATAATCCACTTAGCCCTCTCCAAATTGAGTGACAAGTCTTGGATCTCCATTTTCTGCTCCTGGATGGTCCTCCTAAGTTTGGCACTCTCCACATCTGCATCATCATCATGAATGAGGATGAAGTTGGCCTCTTGTTCACCTTGTTATCTCAAAATCAAGCCCTGGAAGGCTGCAAACCAGGAATACTTCAAGTAACTATTTCAAACCAATCTTTTGACTAAGACTTAGCCTCCTTAGCCTGAGAGGGCTCTCTCAAAGAGTTATTGATTTTGACTAATAATTAGATGGATAACTCTTGTGGAATAACATTGACAAATATGAATGGTGGAAACATATTTAACTACTATCCATTGGGCTTATGGAGTCAACAACACCTCAATATAACAATGAACTCAACCTTACATGGAAGTCAGGGCATCCGGCATTTAAACATTCAGAACATAAACTTATATAGGACCACACAGTTTATAAATGTATACAGGAAGTCAGAGCACATTCAGTGAATTCTGAGTGACTATACATCCATAACACTGCAAGAATTAGGAAAAGGACAACCTCACATATTCTGAACATAAAAAATCCCTCATGAATCCTGAGAAGTAAAGTCAAGCATGTATTACTGAAAATGAGTCTTACATAGGCCAAATACAAGCTTTTCCATAAAATTTCCAACCCTGAGTACATTGATGCTTCAGCTATATATAGATCTCTTTACATAACTTGGATTCCTCCTCATGCATGAGGGGAATTCGAATTCATCCTACTATGACACCTATTGATACTTAAAACTAATTATTAAATGAAAATGACACCTAACTAGGAGTCCTAAAGACCTAATACAACTAGGAGTGTAACTCCTTATTATGATTACAACAACCTTATCTAAGAATTTAAAGCATTATTTGAAAAATTGCAACCTAAAGAAGTCGAATTTGATGAAGCCTCCCACGTGGTCATCTGACTGCTGAAGACAAACCCTAGAAATTAGGGAACATGTTTCCATGTTTTTAGGTTTAGGATCCCTGAAAATGGCACGTGGTACAGAGCCTTTATCTCCTCATCCATGACACATGTTTCGAAACTGAATGAGGTTTTTGTATTCCATGATCTCTAGAACAAAAACCTCTCTTTGTTTTTTAAAATACGTCTCCAGCTGTCCAGAATCGATCCTTGATGTTCCTAGAAACTAGGAGACTGTCCCTTGATCTGTTCTGGCTGAAAAATGGGTCTTGAGACAGAGCTCATAACTTCTCCCAAAAACCTTATTTATAAAAAATGAAGGAGGCTTTTGTGAACCAATCCATGCTGAACAAAAACCTCTCTTTATTGTTTGAAACACCGTCCCTACCTCCCAGAATGTGCCTTTGAAAAACAGGTGTAAAACAGAGACATATGCCTCTGAAAAACTTGCACCTACAGCAGTTTCGTAGCGCAAGTTTAATCATTCATTTATCCCAGTTCAGGATGTATTTGAGGAAACTGAAGGAGGTTTTTGTACTTCAGTATATTAGGGATGAAAACCTCTTTCACTTTTCAGAGATGAGGTTTTAACAACTCATAAATGCTTCTAGAAATTGACTGGTAAAAACAAGGAGAGAAAGTTCCTCCTTTTTGCTTTTGATCTTCACAAGGATATTCAAAATCAATTATGCCTACTGTCCTTCTTTGATTACACAAAAATGTTTTGGAATCTTTTTCTTTTCATGTGTATACCTTGCCCATGTACCTGTATGAAGACAAAACCTTCTTCAACGCTACTTGAAGTATGATGAAAAATACTTGCTGCGATCACTTTTATAACAAATGGCTTATGGTTCATATATGCTTTTCCTTTGCCCTTTCTGCCCTTGCTAGATGTTTGTGTTGTGTGAATGATCCTTATTCAGAAACTCCCTTTCAAAAAGGTTTCCCTTTTGTTCCTCAAAACTGGTCAACTATATCAAAATATGCAGCTACAGCAGTTTCGTAGCGCACTACGAAACTGCTGTGAATTAGGCATTATCTTCAGCAGTTTCGTAGCGTGCGCTACGAAACTGCTGTGTAATCACCAAAGCACAGTTTTAATGCCAATTCAACTCTCTTGATCTTTCCTTTGCTTGAAATGGCCTTTCCATCTACCATGAAGTTGTTCAAAACTTACATGCTTTGCTTGAGCCTTCAAAGAACTCTGATGTATGCTGACCCTGAGTTTGCCAAGTGCTTCTTATGCATGAAAGGAACTTGAGAATAAACAAGGCCAATTCTCCCTTACCTTACCCTTTTCCTTTGAAATATTTTCAGTGATAACACACCTGATGGCCCCTCTTCATGCATGGGCCTCTTTCCCTTGTCCTATACCTGTGTTGCTGATGTCGAAAGCGAGGCCCCTTCCACCCCGGGTGGAGATAACACTCACTTTGCTGCTGCAAAAAAATGTCTACTACCTCTCTGATAGGTGATGAATACTGGCATAGTGGTGGTCTCATGGCACTCATACTGATGAGAAGGACCACCTATCTCATGTTCAACCTCTGATAATACCTGTGAAGTGCTGAAGAGGTCACGGGAGATGAATTCATCCAGTAATGCCCTGCATCCCAACTGATGATCCACCAAAATATTAATAAGAGCAAAGTGATAAACACTGTTAAGTTGTTGCCGAGGGTTTTGTGTTGTATGAAGGTGTTCATTCCTCTCTATGTCCTGCAATGAATGGATGTTCATCATCCGTACCCTGCTAAAGTGCATGAGCAACCTGATGTGATAGGCATATAAATGAGAGAACCTCCCCTCACAGCTGAAATACTTCATGATCAACTTCATGAGTGGAGCATATTCATCTTTCAAATATCTGAATGGAAAGACTCTTTGGAGCTGCCTCAAGAAACTGTCCTTAATGTAAGGCTCATAGTGCTGTTGATCAACCTTTTGTTTCTTGTGCCACTGTTCTCCAACATTCGTTATTCCAGTGGCTAATGAGACAATTTTGGGTGTCAATGTGAAGGTGACCCCGGCCAAGATAGAGTGATCTCCATGTAGATGAAGCACAAAAATACGGGCCAACTCATGATGAACTCGAACATTAGCCATCCTTTGACAAAACTCAAAACATGATAGATGCTGGAAACATGACATAGCAAGAGGGCAGGCCTGCAGTTCTGTGAGGGTGGTTGGCTCATCCCTAACATGTTTGCCACTTTTGTGATGTCTCATGTGAGCCTATTCTTCCGATGATGAATCAATTTGTGTTTCCATCTCATACTTCGATGAGTGCTCAGATGCCATGACTGATGTATGTGTATTGTACTTGGACTGCCCTTTGATGATGGTATGAAACTAGGTGTTGATATGAACTCTGCCACCAAGGGGAACAATGCAAAAAAGGGAGTGTTAGGAAGGGGAATAATATGATGGGATTAGGGGTTATGGGGGGAAATTTTGTTTAGGGACATGTAGTAGGGTTTGGGGACTTTATAAGGTAGGGTTTTAGGGTTTTATAGTTGACAAATGAGTGGAGGGGATAGGGAATAGGGGTTTAGTAATGTTTTAGGGTAGGGAAAATAGGGAAAAATGGGATAGGGGGAAAGGGAAAAATGGAAAGAAGGGGAAAAATGAAAGGGAGGAGGAGCCTTGGCATCAACACCACAAGTTTGCAACCCTAGAACAAAGGCTTTGATGTTTCAAGTGGTAGGGTTTAGGCATTATTTATTGCAATTATAAATGGCCATAAACATCATCCTATCCACAAAATTTGATGAGCAAGCCAAGATATAGACCCTAACTGGCAATTGGAAGGAATTCCAAATGATTTGTGGCAAACTTGGAACAATTTTAGGCCTTTGTGGGTGTGTGCCGCGCAGCAAACCCAGTGCATTGTGCTTGGTATATGCATCGCACTCGTGTATTTCCACTATTGCAGGGTCACACTTTGTGCGCCGCACTCTCTATGTGCACCGCGCCCCTCTGTGTGTGCGCCGCACTCTAGAAAACGACTCCAAACTCACCTAAAATGTGTGCTTTGCACTCTCAATCACTTTGCTATGTTTCTCTATAGCCTTGGTGTGCACAATTATTTTGTTACTTGTGGAAACTTGTATATAAAGGCATTTGGAGCCATGGGTTTAATTTTTTCTTCTTCAAAACCCACTTTGCTAATGTCTTGTTTTGGTACTTTTTCTCTGATTTAAAGCAACTTTGTATTTCACTTTTCCCTTTCAATTTTTAGCTAAAATGATGAAATTTTTGGCACTTTTTGCAGGGGTCGCATGACATGGCATTTGGCCAAGGAAACCATGACTGTGCCTGAAGAGATCAACTGGAGACGTTTTTTTGGAAAATTATCACAAATGACACACTGTTTGACTTTTCTTCAAAACGGAGTTTTGAAGAACAGTCGTAATCTGTCAACGTGACGATGAAAATCTTTGAATCACAACTTTGTAAGGGCCTCCCTCTGGTCTGCATGGCTTTATTGGACATGGTTGAAGACCAAATTGACTAATCCCTAGACCTAATGACTGAAAATGACTCTTGTCCATTAAAAGATCAAACATTAATTGTCATGGACTTTAGTGAACATTGACAAAAGACCAAAGCCAGCAGGTGCCAGACATGAGGGGAAATGACTAACATGACCTTTTCTGTCAGATTATGGCATGCCCCCTAGTAGAATGCAGCAGAGTGAATGGAGCGGGACTCCTAAAAATGAAATGTAGAAAGATTTTTGATCTCTGACGGAGGACTAACAAGACCGACTCTAACATTGGCTCCAATGGGGGATGGTAGCTCCTTGGAGGTGCCAAGAACAGTAGATATTTGGAAGAGCTAAACAGTGCCTTCGTCCATTGGGCTATGGAGTCATTATTTTGACAAACAACACAGGACTTTGACTCATTTATGAAACTAAAATGACCAAAAAACTTACTCAAATTTGATATTGAAATGACTTGAAGACTAACTTGACAAACTCTAACCAAACTGAAATAAAATGGTATTTATAGTGATAGTGGAAGCAGTGTCAACAAAACAAAAATGGTACCACTTGAGCAGCTGACCATTGATCAGCCCTCCTGGACAATCTTCCCCGTTCATTTCCTTCAGAAGAAAGGCATTCTGACCCCGATATGCTGCAATCTTGAAGGGACCTTTCCAGAGATTCTCGAACTTACTGTGCTTACCTTTTTCCTCATTCCTTGCATCCCACTTCAGCACCACATCATCCAACCAAAATTTATCCGCTTTTTCTTTTCTGTCATAGATTTTCTTAATCTTCTCCTGCAACTTGGATGTGTTCTGGAAGACTTCTTCTCTAGTGTGCTGCAAGTGGACCATTTGATTCAACCTTCTCTGCATAGGATCTTCTTCACTACCAGCCTCCTAGAGAAGTTTGACTACTGGGGCTACGAGAGAGGTAGGAAATACTATATCAACTCCATAAACAAGCTCAAAAGGTGACGTACCAATGGATTTCTTCTGATTGACCGATCTGCCCAATGTGCATTGACCAACCTCTTATGCCAACTCTTCTTGTTTATTTCCAGCAACTTCTTGATGATGTTGACCAATGATTTATTAGAAGACTCCACCAATCCATTTCCTTGTGGATGATAGGTAGTTGAATGACCCAAGATGATGTGATACTTATGACAAAACTCTACCATCCTTTTTTATTTGAAATTTGTTGCGTTATCAGTGATTAACTTATTCGGGCAACCAAAGTGAGACAAGATGTTATTTTCAAGGAATGAAATAATTACCGCATCTGTGGCTTGTCTGGTGGGAATTGCTTTGATCCATTTCGTGAAATAGTCTGTTGCTGTGAGGATCCATCTATGCTGACTGGAAGAAGCGGGATGAATTTCACTAATGAAATCCAACTCCTATTGCTAAAAAGGGGCACTCACCTCAATGGGCTTAAGTGGCAAAGGCTATAACTTCTACCTTCCTTCGAAAATCTGACACTTGTGACAGTCTTGACCATCTTATATACATCAGCAAACAATGTCGGCCAGTAGTATCCCGCTCTCAGGACTTTGATTTCCAAAAAAGGTGACCACCACATTCTCCTCCGTGGAAATCCTCCATGACTTTCTTTACTTCTTTTACCACCAAGAAATTTAACAGAACGCCACCAGGATCTTTCCAATAAAGTGCAGAATTTATAATGCAAAACTTGGTAGCCTTCAATTTGAGTGTTCTAGCTTTTTTTCTAGTCATTCCGGGTGGTGGTGACAAATTTTTAAGCACATATATGATATCTGAATACCATGAAGAAGGAGCAAACATTTCAGATACCTGAATTGATGATCCTTCCTCATTCTCATCGGACATAGCAACGATCAGATTTATGTCTAAGGCGTGCAAGTTTGACTCAGCCATTAGCTTTGCCAATCCCTATCCTTTAACAAGCTTTGTGGGCTTTATTTCCGCATCATATTCCAACAAGGATGCAATCCACTTGCCTCGTCTTCCTTCCGAATCGGTCATCACTAAAACATCTTTGACAGCAGCGTTAGGAACATAAGCCAAAATATGAGAATGCAGAATATACACCCGAAAATCTTTCAATGCTTTCACAAATGCAAGGGCTTGGTCCTCAATGATGTTGTATTTTAAGGCTACACCTCTTATAGCTCTGCTGAAGAATGCAATGGGTCTTTTGTGATCATCTCTTTTCTGCAATAACACAGCTGCCATAGTATGCTCTGAAGCGAATGAAAACAATATGAAATCCTGAGTGCAGTCCGGGTTGACTAGAACTGGAGCTGAAGAAAGAACCAATTTGACTAAATTGAAAGATTTTACAGCGTCCTCCATCCATTTCACTTGGCTATCCTTCTTAAGCATGTTTGTAATCTCTCTTAGGTGCTCAGCAAGATTAGGTACAAAGCAGCATAGAAAATTCATTTTACCATTGAAAGATTGAATTTCTTTCTTATTCCAGGGCAGATCAATTTGCTAAATTTCTTGTACATGTGCTGGGTCAATACGAATGCCATCTTTTGAGATAATGTGCCCAAGTAGTTTTCCTTCCTCCATGGCAAACAAGCTCTTTTTCGGATTTAGTGACAAGCCATATTTTCTGCATTTTTGAAAGACAGTTTTTAGATGGTACATGTGTTCTTGATCAGATTTGGAAAACACCGTCAGATCATCCAGGTACACAACCAAAAAGACATCCTTTTCATTTGCGAAAGCCAAGTCCATTGCACGCTGAAATGTGGCACCCGCGTTCTTCAAACCGAAAGGCATTTTAGCGTAATGAAAAGTTCCCCATGGAGTGGTGAATGTTGTCTTGTCTCAGTCATCTTCATGGACAAAAACTTGGTTATATCCGGAATAAACATCAAGTAGTGACATACGAGATGCTCCCACTACTTGCTGAAGTATATGGTCAATTTTGGGCAGTGGATAGTTGTCTTTCAATGAAACTTTATTAAGATTTCTAAAATCAATGCACAAGAGAATCTCACCTGTCTTCTTTCGTACGGGCACCAAATTAGAGATCCAATCTGAAAATCTGATTTGTACAACCTGTTTATCTCCTTTTCAATTGATGGTAGCAGCTTTGGATTTAGGCTTCTCAACTTTTGTCTGAAAGGTTTCTGATTGGGCTTAATGGGTATAGTGTGCTGAATTATATTGGTATCATATGTCTTTAAGTCAGAATAGTCCCAAGCAAACACACCTACAAATGCAGACAGCAAACTGATATATTTGTCCTTGATCTTTTGTGGCAATGCTTTAGACAGTTTTACCATTTTAGGATTCGTAGTTGTTCCGATATTGACCTCTTCCACACCCTTCTTTGTTGGCTGCAATGTTGGTTTGCAGGCTATCAAGCCTTTAGGAATAATGTTATTCTTTAGCTACAAAACGTCCATTTCATTTATTTGCACATCATCTATACCATTACCTTTACCATCGTCATTTTCTACATCAATTGAGGTTTCTTTGAACTTACCTTTGTTTTGCAGAAAATCATCAATCTCCTCATCATCTTGGAAAACTTACCAATATCTCTGATTGTCCGGGACAGTCGGACGATGCTTGACATGGATTTCGAATTTATTACTAGAGTTCATTGGGATCTTCAAACTACTTGCTGCCTTAGAAAGAGCATTGGCAATGCTATTTTGTATACGAGGAACACATGTCAAGGTGTATTCTGAAAATAATTTTAGGATGTCTAGGACTGCATTCCGGTAAGCCCGCATCCGAGGATGCTTTGCTTGATATTCGCCTCTGACCTACTTAATCACCAATTCGGAGTCACCATATACTAAAATCCTCTTAGCATTCAGCTTTCTTATAATTTTTAGGCCAGCAATCAGTGCTTCATACTCATCTTCATTGTTTGAACAATCAAAAGCCAACTTGTATGAGCATACCCACACGTTACTAGGCACTTTGTTCGGGGCGGAGAAAGGACTATGTACCCAAATCCCAATTCCAGCGCCATCATTTCCCACTGCTCCATCGAAATCCATGGTCCACAAACCTTCTTCCTCCTCTTGCAAGTGTTGAAAATCTGTTTGTTGTGTTTTGTCTGCTTGTTGTCCATCACTTTCAGCTGAGCGCTCAACGGTGTTCTGTTGTTCTTGTCCTTCTCTCTTTAAAATTCCTCTGAAATTTTCTGTTATTTTTGTGATATCTTTTGCTCCTACTAACTGACTATCGATATCACTGAAACTATCAGAATACAAAACAAAAGACTCTAAATCTATATGTACATAATTAATCGGATGATTTATTGGTTTCTCCTTGCTTGTAATCATGTATTTCATTTTTTATTCCTGATACAATTTTGTTATTTGGCCAAACATTGGAATCGTTGCATAGGAGAAATCTAGTTGTAGTGTCCCTTTCACTTTCGCTACCCAAGACCTGGAAAGAAGCATGCCAAACCTGGGAGGAATATCTGCTACAACAATATCCATCAAAACATTCTTCATTAGGAGTTGATCCAGACTCACAACCAAGTCTTTGATGAGCCCAATACATCTTACTCTGCTGGAATCAAACGAATAGAGATCATGGTATTGTCGGGTGATTTCCAGGCCCAGCTTATCCATGATAGCCTTGGGCATGAGATTGTGAGAAGCTCCAAAATCGAGCATGGCATTATGTAACACAAAATCATGCAATCTTAAACTGATATAAAAAGGTGGCACATCACTATCAGGAGACTCACCGTTCGATGCTGGCCCAAAAATCATTTCGGGTTGATCATCTTTGACATTCATCATGTCAGACATTGGGTCCAAATTCAACATTTTAGATACTTTCCCTCTATAACCATTCTTCCTCATTATTTCAGTCAAGGGAATGGATACTTTCAATTTAGAAATCGCATTATCTAAATTAAAAGAAGGAACCTTTTCTACCTCTTTGACTGGGATTTCTTTCCTTTCCTTATCTTTCGATGCAATTGGCTGATTTGATTGTTCTGCTGATGGTGATTTGCTGCTATCCAGACCAACCGCCTCCTTTCCTTTCCTTTGTGCAACTGATGAATCATCCTTTGATGCCTCAACGTCCTTCCTCTTCTGAATTGGTTTGACCGACACATCTCTGTTTCTAAGTGAATATCGTTGTTGCTGGGCAGACAAAGCATTCATATATCCTCTTTGGTACTCATCTGATTCTTCCTCCATAACGGTGTCATTGGCAAGAATGAAATCTGCATCTTTGTGTACAGCCAAGTTTTTTGCATACTCCTCATCCTCGATAATATAAATAGGCAAATCATTAGGAGTAAAGAGGTGGTTTTCTTCACCTATTATATTCCTGTCCTCATCTGCTCCGGTCCATGCACAAAATTTTGCTGCAAAGGTGGCTGTACTGGCTACTGTGTTGTCTGCTCTTGGGCTCGCTGATCTCTCTGCCTTATTCTATATTGTGGCTGTTGCTCGCCACGAAAGTTAGGATTTCTAACTTGTGGCTTAGGTTTGTCAAGTTTCACTCTTTCAAGCATCTGCTCTACCTTCCAAAGTAATTGATCTACCGAGGAAGATTCTTCTTTTACGGTGACCTTCTTCTCTGCCTTTTCTCTGGCCCTCTTGGTCAGCAAATTTGCTATAGCACTGACCGCGACCTTCTGCATGTCTTCGATTGTGGCTGGTTCTCTCTCTCTTAATTGATAAGCCATGTCAGCATCAAAACCATCTGGAAGCTTCACCATGGCTAGCCCCACATGTGGCCTTAGATGATCGGGAATTTCATTATAAACAGAATTGAATCGAATGCAGTAGTCTTGGACCAACTCACTAGCATTTCGTTTGATTTGCTCATATTCAGCCAGAATTTGAAGAGGATTCTTTTTCACTTCCCAGCGGTTTAAAAAACGTCTTTGTAGGCCAGCCAAGGTAGCGATACGTGTAGCCGGCAAACCTCTGAACCATTTCCTGACTTCACCTGCAAATGTCTGTACAAAGAGTCTCATTGCCACATTCTCTACATCGATCTTGTGAAGTTCATAGAAATCTGCCATTCTGTCCACATGTTGCTGAGTAGTAATGTTGTTAGGAGTGCCATCAAAAAATGGGATTTTTCTTTGATAATCTGCGGGCATATCATCTAAAACTTGAGGTAGAACAAGGGGTGCAGAACGGGCAGCCATCACTCTTGGTGGATACGACCTTGGAGGTGTTGGAGGAGTGTGTGCAGTTTGTAGGGGGCTAGCAATTGGAGTTTGAAGCTATGCTACAATGTAATTATCAATTGAATGGTTAGCCCTTTCTGTTTCGAAGTCTACAAGAAACTACGGATTGGGGACAGTAGAGTCAACCGCCCTTTCAGATTTGGTCTCGAACAATGATATTTCAAATTACTCATCAAAATCTAGCTCTTCAAGATACTCAAAAATGTCAGGGCATGAATGGGATTTGAACACGGGAGATACAGAGCTCTCTTGACGACGAATTCTTGGAATCAAATTGGGATTTTCATAGATGTGCGGAGGATCTGGATCTAGATTAGCTCTGGTATATCTTCTAGAAGCTAGCGTGCTATTAAGAAAAATCAAAGGACACAACCAACTCACTCAGCCTATCAAATCCTAAACTTATGATCCGGAAGCTTTGAAATATGAAGAAGTACGGGGAGTAATTTCGTCCCCAGTGGAGTCGCCACTATGTTAGTGCCTAAATCTGCCTTAGGCTGAAGGAAGGCAAAATTTAGGGTAACCACAAATGACGCTCAGTCTGGTAGCTAGCCCTACTAGAACAGGAGAGGGCTCTCTCCAAGTCACGCTCAATGAATAATCAAAACGATATGGTCTGAGATGACTTGCAATGAAATATTGATTTTAGGCTAGTAATTAATATGGATACAAGAAGCAATTTTTTATAAATGACTGAGTTTCTGGGATGTATGGGACCAACGAGCAGCAATGAGTAGAGAATTTAACACAAAGGCATAGATTATTTCGTGAGGCAAGATAGGCAGAAAGTCTAGCAATTTAGTTTGAAATAATGCGGAATGGAGAAATTGTTTAGGCGGGTGAAAAGGGCATAAACACATGAATCCTTTTCACCAGAAGAAGAAACACATAACGTGAAACTTTCCCACAGGCAGAGCAATAAACATGAATTCTACCTTATCTTAGAAAATTTCACTGGAAATGAATATGAATGAACTGTGAAACATAACGAAATACGTAAGAAACATAAAGAGAACACATTTGCTACACTCACACCACATGAATCTCATGAATCAAAGCCGCTGCCTTTCATTAATTCTCTGTCAAAATATACAATGAAGAACTGAGTTTCTCTCCCACAGTCTCCCAGAAATTACAACCAACCCTTTGTAAATGGTTTGCATATAATAAATAGACTATGCCATGGGGAAATAGAACGACCAAGAGTTGGGGAGTTTTTCAAATCATTACAAAATGGAAATGGAAAGCCAACCCTTAGTTACAGGTGCAGCATTACAAAAATGACAAATGGCTTGGGTGACTGCTCGCCTCCCTTTGCCACTTGGATAGAAGCCAAACTCTTTAAACTTTTCCTTAGTTGCCGAAAAAAAATATAGTGTAGATGAGTGGGCCCACTTGGAGAAAGTCACGAATCAAAATGTCGCGAAGCTGAAGTGATTTTGGCCTTTTTGTCTATATGCGCCACGCCACTTTGGAGGAAATTTTCAGGTACCTGCAGGAGTCCAAATTGTGCCCAAGTGTGCTTGTTAGAAAGCCTAGCCTGTGTACTTTCCATCCCAAGTGGAATTTCTGAATTTGGTGCTCATTTTCCCCTCCAAAACTTCATTCTCCCAAGATTGCTTCCTGTGTGTCAAAATAGGGGCAGAGAGGTCATTTTTTGAGTGTTTTTGACCTCCTGGGACTCAAAACATGCCCAAACTTCTTGTCCATGCACCAGCAGGCATGATTTTTCATGCTGAATCCAAAAATGCAAGCCATTTTTGATTTGGAGCTCCCAATCCTAAGCGCCGCACCAGTGGCGCGAGCCACAGGGAGGAAAACCCTGTGTTGTGCCCAATCATGTGACCAAAATTGCCCCAAATTTTTTGAAATTTGGGCTGGAGGTTCCCTATGATGTGCTATGCTGGGCCATAGAGGCTTCAGCCAAGATTCAAAGCCAATCTTGCTTTTTTTGCCTCTTTTTCCTTTTTGTCGCTTTGCTCAATTTTGCCTTCAAACTCCTTATCCGAGCCTTTGAACTCATGTTTCGTGCCCTATAATGATAAACCACCGGCCTCAGTATGGTTTTTTCCCTGTCGGCCTTCTATAGCAGTCTCTCAAGGTGGATGTTGATGCGCTCAAGCCAAGACTCTCGATCATTGTTAATCTTTTGCTCTAATGGAGTGAGCTCAATCCTCCTATGTTGGGTAGTTTGGCGATTCTCACGAATGATTTGCAGCTCCATGATCTCATGCTGGTCCTCAAGTTGTTTGTTCCTCTTCTCCAAATACCTGATAATCCATTTGGCCCTCTCCAAATTGAGTGACAAGTCTTGGATCTCCGTTTTGTTCTCCTGGATGGTCCTCCTAAGTTTGGCACTCTCCACATCTGCATCATCATCATGAATGAGGATGAAGTCGGCCTCTTGTTCACCTAATGGCCCCTCGTCATGCATGGGCCTCTTGCCCTTGTCCTGTACCTGTGTTGCTGATGTTAGAAACGAGGCCCCTTCCACCCCGAGTGGAGATAACACTCGCTTTGTTGCTGCAAACAAATGTCTACTGCCTTTCTAATAGGTGATGAATACTGGCATAGTGGTGGTCTCATGGCGCTCATACTGATGAGAAGGACCACCTATCTCATGTTCAACCTCTGATAATACCTGTGAAGTGCTGAAGAGGTCACGGGAGATGAAGTCATCCCAAGTAATGCCCTATAATCCCAACTGATGATCCACCAAAATCTTAATAAGAGCAAAGTGATAAACATTGTTAAGTTGCTGCTGAGGGGTTTTGTGTTGCATGAAGGTGTTCATCCTCTCTATGTTCCTGCAAATGAAATATGGGATTTTCATCATACATACCCTAGTAAAGTGCATGAGCAACTTGATGTGATAGGGATATAGACGAGAGAACGTCCCCTCACAGCTGAAATACTTCATGATCAACTTCATGAGTGGAGCATATTCATCTTTCAAGTATCTGAATGGAAAGACTCTTTGGAGCTGCCTCAAGAAACTAGCCTTAATGTAAGGCTCATAGTGCTACCGATCAACCTTCTATTTCTTGTGCCACTGTTCTCCAACATTCAGTATGCCAGTTGCTAATGAGACAGTTTCAGGTGTCAGTGTGAAGGTGACCCCAGCCAAGATAGAGTGATCTCCATGTAGGTGAAGCACAAAAATACAGGCCAACTCATGATGAACTCGAACATTAGCCACCCTTTGACAAAACTCAAAACATGATAGATGCTGGAAACATGACATAGCAAGAGGGCAGGCCTGCAATTCAGTGAGGGTGGTTGGCTCATCCCTAACATGTTTGCCACTTTTGTGATGTCTCCGGGGAGCCTGTTCTTCCGAGGATGAATCACTTTGGGTTTCCATCTCATACTCCGATGAATGCTCAGAGGCCATGACTGCTGTATGTGTACTGTGCTTGGACTGCCCTTTGATGATGGTAGTGAAACTATGTGTTGATATGAACTCTGCCACCAAGGGGAACAATGCAAAAAGGGAGTGCTAGGAAGGGGAATAATATGATGGGATTAGGGGTTATGGGGGGAAATTTTGTTTAGGGATATGTAGGAGGTTTTGGGGATTTGATAAGGTAGGGTTTTGGGGTTTTATAGTTGACAAATGAGTGGAGGGGATAGGGAATAGGGGTTTAGTAATGTTTTAGGGTAGGGAAAATAGGGAAAAATGGGATAAGGGGAAAGGGAAAAATGGAAAGAAGGGGAAAAATTAACGGGAGGAGGAGCCTTGGCACTAACACCACAAGTTTTCAACCCTAGAGCAAAGGCTTTGATGTTTTCAAGTGGTAGGGTTTAGGCGTTTTTTATTGCAATTATAAACGGCCATAACCATCATCCTATCCACAAAATTTGATGAGCAAGCCAAGATATAGACCCTACCTGGCAATTGGAAGGAATTCCAAACGATTTGTTGCAAATTTGGAACACTTTCAGGCCTTTGTGGGTGTGTGCCACGCAACAAACCCAGTGCACCGCACTCTGTGTGTGCGTCGTGCCCGTGTTAAATTAACACTGTGGGGTAGTGCTGTGTGCGCCGCGCTGTCTATGTGCGCCGCGCCCCTCTGTGTGTGCACCGCACTCCTGAAAACGACTCCAAACTCACTCCAAACGTGTGCTTTGCACTCTCAATCACTTTGCTATGTTTCTCTATGACCTTGATGTGCATAATGATTTTGTTGCTTGTGGAAACTTGTATATAAAGGCATTTGGAGTCATGGGTTTAATTTTTTCTTCTTCAAAACCCACTTTGCTAATGTCTTCTTTTGGCACTTTTTCTCTGATTTAAAGCAACTTTGTATTTCACTTTTCCCTTTGAATTTTTAGCTAAAATGATGAAATTTTTGGCACTTTTTGCAGTGGTCGCATGACATGGCATTTGGCCAAGGAAACCATGACTGCGCCTGAAGAGATCAACTGGAGACTTTTTTGGAAAATTATCACAAATGACACACTGTTTGACTTTTCTTCAAAATAGAGTTTTGAAGAATAGTCGTAATCTGTCAACATGACGATGAAAATCTTTGAATCACAACTTTGTAAGGGCCTCCCTCTGGTCTGCATGGATTTATTGGACATGGTTGAAGACCAAATTGACCGATCCCTAGACCTAATGACTGAAAATGACTCTTGTCCACTAAAAGATCGAACATTAACTATCATGGACTTTAGTGAACATTGACAAAAGACCTAAGCCAGTAGGTGCCAGACATGAGGGGAAATGACTAACATGACCTTTTCCGTCAGATTATGGCATGCCCCTAGCGAAATGCAGCTGAGTGAATGGAGCGGGACTCCTAAAAATGAAATGCAGAAAGAGTTTTGATCTCTGACGGAGGACTAACAAGACCGACTCTAACAGTGTGGAGACCATGAACTTCACGGAATCCAGGTCTTTGGGAACTTTAGTCATGGCTTAGGCCTTGGTGACCTAGGCACTGTAGTAGGAAACCTTATAGGTACAGGTCAGGTCGAATCTGTCTCAGGTCTCATTGCAGTCCTTCTCGCAATGAATATCTTGTGCTGCCAAGTAGTCAAATTTGTGAATCTCGACTGTGAAATATGCTACTTAATTCTCTCCCATTCCTTGTTAGACATACAACACTACTCTAGACAAAAAAGAAAGCACGTCAACTTAAGGAAAATTCTTAGGAAGCAAAGTGTTTGGATGTGGAGTGAGATGCCATATTTATATCTCAATTTGAATTCAAATATGTCGTCCCCTCAAAATCCCTATCATTAATGCATTTTTGGTGGCATATTTCCAAAGATATGCATCTTAAATGATCCCCCCCCCCCCCCCCCCCCCCCCCCGCTTCATTTAATGGAAAAATCACCATCCATTCAACTATAGTGCTTCCAAAGGTCACCTTTTGGCCAGGCTGTGCGAGACCATCATCATAGCACAACACATTCATCACATCTCTCCTTTGTGCTTCCCCTTGATTTGTCGCACAACCCAATCACTTCACCCAACCTTCCTTTTGGCAATGTAGTTTATAATCCTGCATTCCCTTGCAACTGCCTGGAACACTAAGACTATCCCTCCTTTATATATTCATTGCACAGGGATGATATCACCCCTATACATCTTTAATCGACTCCCATTGACCTTTCCTAGAAACATCTCCCCATTCAGCTTGGCGAGCTAAACTGCGCCTCCATCCGTAATCTCCTTAATAATATATGGCCCTAACCAATGCATTTGGAACTTCCCCGAGAACTTTGTGAACTTACTGTCATATAGTAATACCAAATCTTCATTCTTAAAGATGCATTGTTTTATATGGAGATTATGCCATTCTTTTTCATGATCTTTCTACACCTGTTGATGAAAACCCGCCAAGGAGTGATCTTCCTCCAACTCAACTAGTTGTGCGAGGCATTCTTCCATGTTATGTCGATTGGCCAAATCTGTAACTGCAGCAATCCACAAACTAGGCACCATGTACTCCATCAACATTACAACTTGTTGTCCATAAACCAACCTGAACAAAGCTTTTCCGATCAACTTCTTGCAAGTAATTCTCTACGCCCATAGAACAGCTGGTATGTTCACATCCCAATCATTGTGCTTCGCATTGCAAATATCCATTAAGGCATTCTACAGGATTTCGTTAAACACTTACACTGTGTCATTCACTTGAGGATGATATGTCATACACTTCTGGTGATACATCTGGAACTCTTCGAGAAAAGCAAAAATTGTTTCATTTAAGAAGTGAGAACCTCTATCACTCATCAAGATCTTAGGGCATCCAAACCGAGACAAGATATATTCAAAAATGAACTTTATAGTTGTTAGTATGCTACCATCCTTTACAGGTTGCACCTCAGCTGACCTAGTTAGATATTTGGTCATTGTAATTAGCCCCACAAATTCAATCGCCCACTTATAAAATGCTTGTGATGATAGCTGCAAGTTCAAGGGAAATTCATCCCTTTGCGATGGTCTCCCCATTCTTTGATAGACATCACATGCCCTGTAATAAGCCTTGGAATCCTTATTCACAGTTGGCCACCATAGTCCTACTCATAGAACCTTATGCACGGTTGCTCTTCCTGCGTAATGTCCTCCCGCAACCCCTCCATGGGCTTCAGCGAGGATACTTTTCCATTCACACTCCGAGACATACTTACGCAACACTTCATCCGATCCCATTTTATATAAGTTCCCTGCAATGACAGAAACATTTGTGGCCCTGACCACTAATTCCTTCTTTTGTTGTGTCGTATATCCTTCAAGAGTTATACATTTAGAAAAGAATTGGATTATGTCTATGAAATGGTCATTTGTGACACGCATAGAAAAGAGATGTGCATCAGGAAATCCTTCCTCCAAATTTGAAGGTTTGTCACCATTCTCAATTCGTTAGAGGTGATCTGGTCCAGCATTTAGTCACCTTGGCTTCACAATTACTTCAAGAATCAAAGTCATATTCTTGAAAGAGCAACAACCATTGATAGATTCGCCCCCCCCCCCCCCCCAAAACAGGCTTGTTGACTAGATACTTCAAAGAAGAATGGTCTGTGTACATCTTGAAGTGTGTGCCTAACAAATGATGCCTGAATTTCTACATCGCATACACCATTACTAGTACTTCGTACTTTGTGGTTGAATAATTATTTTCTTCCTTCAATAACTTTCTACTCACAAATGCTATCGGATGGTCGATATCACCTTCACCTGTTTGGGTCAGCACAGCTCCCAGGGCTATGCAGGATGCATCTACATGTACGTTGAAATCCCTCTTTTATTTGGGGAACATTAAAATGGGAGCGGTGACCATTTTTTCCTTAAAGACATCTAAACACTTCTGGAAATCATTGTCCCAGCAAAATGTTGCATCCTTCTTCAGCAATCTTTCCATGGGCACTGTGATCTTGCATACGCCTTGACAAATTTCCTGTAATACCCAGTGTGGCCCAACGTCGCACATAGTTGTTTGATATTCTTTGGAGGCTCCAAGTTAATAATTATGGAAAGTTTGGAAAGGTATACCATAAATCCCTTCTTATAGACTACATGACCCAGCAGTATCCCATATGGTATGCAGAATAAGCATTTCTTCATATTAAGGGATATATGATACCTTCAACAAGTTTCCAACATGAGGCAAAGGTTGGAAACATGTCTCTTAACTAACCCAAACACAGTCCAATCATCAAATTAAACCTCCAAAAACTTTTGAATAAACTCCTTGAAGGCTGGGAAAACCACCCTAGAGAAGATTGCAGGGGAATTCTTAATTCTGAAAGTCATAATTGTATATTGAAAATAGCCCCATTCAGTTGTGAAGGTGATCTTATTCCTATCCTCTAGCGTGATCTTGATCTGATGATACCCTAAGAACCCATCAGTAAACGAGTAAGCCTCCTGACCTCCAACATTTTCCAGTACTTCATCTATGAATGGCATAGGAAATGGATCATGGACACAAGCGTCATTCAATTTCCTCAAGTCTATACATATCTAAATTTCACCATGTGTCTTCTTCTCCTAAACCACCATGGGACTAACCCAGTCCAATTCCTCGACAGGTTCAATAATGCCGATTGCAAGCATCTTATTTAATTATTCGCACACCTTTTCTTTATACTTAGGATTTAACCAGTAGGAGTGTTGCTTCACTAGCTTCGCATTTGTCTTTAAAGTGAACTTCATTACGCCTAAATCCCCTACTATCCCTTTAAAATCAGATAATTTGTTGGGAAACAAATCTTGATACTCTCATAGTAGCTCTGCAACATTGTCCACTATGTCTTCATCCCAATAGTCACCTATATTTCCAAACTTCGGTTGCTCTTCAGATCCAATATTCATATGCTTGGTCTTCAAGGGCTGTAAAATATTAGGAACTTCCACCTTAGGCCCTGCGACTTCACGTTTTCCTTTCAACTCAGGAATGTTGATGTTCCTAGGATCTTCTTCGCCTTCCATGTTGGTCACATTGTAACATTCGAGCGCATGGTGCAACTACATACTCCAATCTGGTTGTACCCATGCAACAGGTTCATTAGGCCTTCTAAATATTGCAGCTTTGATCTCCTATAAAGCTTCATCAATAAATTTAAATCCGCCTTCAAAACTAAAATCTAACATAAAACTTTCCTTCAAAACATCCCATTCACAGTTCCATGTCGCAACTCTGTTTCTAGATACCATTTCATCGGGATCGTATCCAAAGTGTGGCAAAATATATGAACCCATTCTAGTTGTGGTTCTTCTCCCCATGCTTTCGTCCATCGAGCCAAATGCTCGCGCGGATCATACTTCCCTGTATATTTCTCCGCAATGATGCGGGTATTGGCATACCTAAACCATAGCTTCATCATCCACCGATATTCCTTCCAATCTGTGAAGCTGTTCTTATTGGTACCCCACCATCTGGCGGGTGTAGCTCTCAGTGCGATGACTAATGCCTAGTGTCGGGTAGTATAAATTCAATATTTACACCAACTTTTAATTTGTCAATCCGGGTAAGTAAACTTACAAGCGTAGCACAATATTTGCTAGAATACAACCTCAAGGATCTGTTAAATAAAAATGAAACTCTTGCAAGAAATTCAAAAGGAGCATCATTCAGGAAAAATAAACAAGACTCTTTAAAGAAAAGTAAACACACTCTGAGAATCTACTTCTAGCTCCTCTTCTGGGTTGAGTTGACTCCTTCAGTAAGTCTTCCTTAGTTGTTCAGGGGACAAAGGAATGTAGGCCCCATTCAAAAGAAAATGATTCAAGAAATAAAGAATGCAAAACCTCTTAAAATTTGTTGCTATGTTGCAAGCATGAAATTAAACTAGGAATCACATGGCAACTTCATTCCAACTAATCTAAGGAAATGATCAAATTCTTTAAAAATAATCAAGATAATAATGCATTGCTTCTGTTAAAGACAATTTTGTACTTTAGCTATAGGGAAAATATGCAATAAGAACCAATGAAATAAATATATAATTCGTGTTGTCTACCCTAATCTTATTAAATACTTCCTTATAATATATGCAACATTTAATTATAATGAAGAATTTTGTGAGTGTTTTGTCAACAAGATTCACAATCTTTTCTTATGTTGATCTGAGTATCTACTTGCAAAAGTGCAGGAATAAATTTTTTTCTACAAAAGTGTAGGAATCTGTCTCATATAATATTTAAAGGAAATTATGAGTACATGTTAATTTAAGTTAACCAAAATTCTTGCTCGGCAATTATTTCACCATTGCATTTTGGAAATAAACTTTGTTATGTAGCAATGAGATCAGGGTAAATCTTTGCAATAATAAATAAGAGACGCAGTTAAAACATTCACCGTTTACTTTAGTTCAGCCTTTATGAAATACATCCAAAAGAATTGATATTAAAATTAAATAGCCAGAATAGTAAAATAAAGCTTTTGCAATGAAATTGAAAATGAAATGACTAAAAGAAGAGCTACGAAATGAAATTGTGAAATTATCTAAGATCACACTCACACTATGAAAAATAAAATGCAGCAAAAGAAAGTTAAGAGGTTTGGGGCAACGAACTGGCTGGGGGGCCCAACCATCCAGCTCGTTTCCCTTGCAACGATTAAGTCACAATCTTTAGAAAAGTATGGAGAAACAAAATTACTCAGAAGTGATTACCAAATAAACTCATTTCAGAGTAGAAACCAAAATTCAGAATTTAATGCCAAAGAAATTCATTTCAGAAGTCTTGTTACAAATTCATAAAACAATGTTGTGCTGGTTGTGGTCCCCTCAAGGGATCATCTCGCTAGTGCGCAACTCCTCCCTTCCTGCACAGCAAGATCTATTCCCTCCTCCTGCAAAAAATATGATTTACATAATAATATCTGCCATATACAAAAAAATAGTCTATTTTTAGAAAACTGCCTCAAAGATCGTTATGTAACTTTTATACCATTATGAATTTTAGAAATCGGTTTGAGGATTTGTCAATTTGCTATATTGGGACCAAAACCCATCTTCCATAATTTCTCTATTCACTTTCACCTACATGGAAATCTAGGTGGAAGTTAGCATTCTGGAAATTGTTGCAAATCTGGGGCTGAGGCATTAATTATTGCCTAAACATAAATATGTACGACCTAGGTGTATCTTAGCTTATGTGAAGTGTTCAAACAATATTTTGAACAAAAACCTCTTTCATATTTCCCTAGAGATGTGTCAATGTATGAAAGCCCCAAATTAGTGTAGGCATGTTGGTGTAGGCATGTTGGTGCAGGCAGAGCTGGTGTAGGCACAACTGGTATAGGAACTGCTACTACAGGAATGTTAGCACCTGCCACAAAAGAGCCTAACATTAATGACATTTTCACATTAAATTAACAAAACAATAAGAGTTCATAGATCAACAACTGTTAGCTCTAAATGCCTCTAAATGATAACTTAATAATGCTTAAAATGAATAATAATGATTATAGACACTTAATATATGCATAAAATTATTTAGGTAAACCATGAAAATTTGGACAAAATGGAGGCTCAACACCTAGAACTGATGTTCCTCTCGTACATCCCTTTCAAATTTATCTAGAAATAAATTGACATCTTCTAACCAATCATAATATGGTAAGTTTCATACCTCAACGGATATACACCGAAGTGACTTTGTTAACCTGTTGCATCACAGTGATGATACCTCATGCAACATGCTTTTTCCAATGTTCTAATTCCCCATCTAAATCTGAATTGTAGGAGTTGTCCTTCTCCCACGTAATTTTCCCATCTGCCGTAGGGTTGATCCAATCTTCATCTCATGCAGTAAGCTTATATATCTGCTCAATAGCATCCTCCTCATCATAATCATGGACTGGTTCAATATATCGCACACCATCGGCTGGATCCAATGGAACAATAACCCTTAGTTCTTTCTTTTCAAATGTCATATTATGCTTCTCAAGGTCGATGACTGTGTTCATATCAAATGCGCAATAAATTCCAAGAAACACTAGATATGGGTTACTATCATCCACTATTTTGATCACTTCAAAATTGGCTATGGCACACGCCCCTTCAATATCCACAGTCACTCCAGGTAGGCGCCCCATAGGAATAATCTTTTGTTGATTCTCCATTCTTAGCTGGATTGGGACCACTATAGCATTGGTCTACCCATTCTTTCCTAGGTTTGCTTTGGCAAAACATTTGCATCAGACCCCAAATCAAGAATTACCTAGTCCATTTCAAACTCTCCAATTTGGGCAGTCAATCTCATTTTGTGATCAGTCCTTTTCTTGCTTTTGTCCACCTTATGTACCACGCGTTATTCTGACAATGGCTGATTCTTGCTAGTGTAGCTATCTATTAATTCTTGTAGTCCCTCTACTACTTTCTTATCCCTTAGGAGCTTCATGTATATTTGTAAAATTGATGCTAATAATGAGTGATCTACCTCCTACACAGTATTGACGTCTTCAGGCTTTCTCGTACTTTGAGTCCTTGATGTAGAAGCTCCTGCATTCGTGAAGCTCCTTTTTGCTTCCATAAACATTTCCTTTACCTTATTTACATTGAATCCAACCTCCTTGTCAGTAGCCTTGTGAACCCATACAATTTCCTTTGGTTTCTTCTCTTTATCCTTCCCAGTAGCTATGCTAATTCCGGTGACAATGTTAACACTAGGACCCTCTTCGCGCGGTTATGATCTTATCATTTGGATGTTTTGGGTAGGTTGTTGAGTCTAGGTCTTCTTTTCTTGCATCTTCACGATGAGCATAGGACAATCTTCTATGACATGATCAAACTGTCAACAGTATTGACATGAGGGGTGCATTGGATTCTGAAAATCTCGTGCAAAGTGACCTAGTTCTCCACAATTGTAACAAATGATCTGGCCATGACCTCTTGTAGCCCCTCCTTCTCATCCTCTTCCTCGACCCTAAAATCCTCTGTGTGCTACAGTTGCACCTTGATCCTGAGGATGTGCCTCCATCTGTACTCTATATGTGGGTGTTATGTACATCATCAGTTCGTAACTACAGCAATTGTGCTCGTCATGACCCACAGACTTATAGAAATTACATAACAGTTGTTGGGAGTCTGTACAAACCTTTGTAGGAAATGGAAATTGTTCATCATGTGTTTTCCTATAATCTTACAGATAGCGCACCATGGTACTACTCTTGTACTTGCCCCAGTGGTGTTTTCTAGCTGCAAGGGGATAGGACCTCCCCTAACAAGATAGTTTTGATACACCCAGAAATAGTCCTTTCCATGACCTTGTCCCTTACGTTTCAAACACCATACTTCCACACCGACCTCATTCTGGACTTCTTTTCCCTTCTTGAGGCTCTGCAACACCTTATGCAGGCTAGCCAGCTGTGACTAAATCTTCTACACTACCAGACTCATATCCTGAATAGGTGAGGCTTCCAATTTCATAGCAATCTCTAGTGCCTCCGTCTACGTCCCAATCTTTTGTTGTGATAATGGCAATCTCAAATGGGGCAATAGTGAAGCAATGTACCAGTACTTGTGTTGGTCATATGTGATCTGCATATTAGCATGCTGGAACATACATTTCAACCTCTGATCAAAGTCCCATGCAGACTCGTTCACCTTCTATTGGATCTCTTTGACTTTTATTACTAACTAAGCTTGCGACTTAGGCTTCTTGAATTCATTATTGAGTTCTTTCTTTGTTTATTCTAATGTTGCATTTGGATGAGCCAAACAATACTTAATATAACAGTTTAGTGCTCTATCTTGCAGGGTTATAATGAGTTGTGCTTCCTTTAGGTCATCATCTGTAATCTGATGTGACTTCCACACAGCAACTGCTACAAACCAAAAGTGTTCAGGGTCTTCTGTCCCCAAACCTCTGAATATGGGCATCTTCATAGCATTGGCCATATTGAATAGTGGAGGTGGAGGTGGAGATGTAGGTGTAGGAGGCGAAGGTGATGGTGGAGGTGGAGTGGATGGATGTGGTATTCCCGTGATACCCTGATTTACCATCTGCAACGCACCTAGAGGTGTCTTCATAACACTACTTTCTTCATCACTATCAGATACTCCCAACAAACGGTTGTACTCAACACTTGAATCTAGATCTCTTCTGAACGTATTTCCACTTTGCGTAGTTCCCATCAAATCTCTTCTAAACATTAATTCAATGGCATAACCCTTTTCTCGCACAATAGAATTTTAATCCAAGTTTATAGGGACTTTAGATACTTACCTCTTGGTCCTTTGAAAAATCAATGTTAGCTTCACTATAACTGACAAATGTATCGATCGTGAACTCAGTGATGAAACTGCCCAAAATGTTATCGATCCAGTAATCGATAGCCCTCGTGATATTGTTTTTTGAAGCTTCGAGGCACCTTACTAATGCTGGCGTCCACACAATAGGGTTATCTAATTTCCATGTACCTTGACATTCCACTAATTTAGACAACCACTGGTGTAATTCACACGGAAACGAGTAGAAGAAAATTTCATCTTCGTTTGTATATAGGATCTATTCAACCACTCTTCCTTCGACAGGCGTGAATTCTTGTTTTGTGTAGAGTTTTCTTCCGGAATTATCACATCCATAATTGTTGGAATCACTGTTTCCAGCCATCCACCATGGCTCATCATTAGGATAGATCAATAAGTGTGTAAGACAGATCTCATAGGAATGTATAAATAGAGGTATGAGATAGATGGAAAATCTTAAGGAGATTTGTCGTACACACTTATTGATCTATCCTAATGATAAGCCACGGTGGATGGCTCGAAACGTCGAAGCTTTCGGTCTACACCTTAAGTTATTCAACCACATCAACTCAAATCTTTGGTCCAGAATCGATGGGTGCTTGGCTCTAAAAGCCCTTAAGATTTTCCATCTATCTCATACCTTTATTTATTCATTCCTACGAGATCTATCTTACACACTTATTGATCCATCCTGATGATGAGCCATGGTGGATGGCTTGAAACGTCAATTCCAACAATTATGAATGTGATAATTCCGGAAGAAAGCTCTACATAAAGTACAAATTGCAAAAGCCTCAAAACGATAATTCTTGTTTTCTTGGGCTGCAAGTTTGAGCAACTTCTGATCTATCCACTTCTTAATTTCCTTCTTAGTTGGAAACCATTTATTTTCCATCACACATTCCTCAGACAGATCTCGATCTCGACAACATAACCATTTGTTGGCTTGAGGGGGTTTGGACCCAGGTTCAAAGTTAGCTATTCCAACCAACAAAACCCTACACTACCATCCCTTTCGAAAATAACCCGTGTAGCGTAGGTTGCAATCTCACCCGAGGCAATATTGGGGGATGATAGAACCAGGTTTATGCATCGAGAGGTATGTGTGATGGGGTTTTGTTACTACTAGGGCTTTATCCCAACCTTCGTGAACACTAACCCTTGAAATGCGTAAATTATAATAACTTATAGGTGACATCTTCTAACTCTGCGTCGATTGCTTTAAACATTCATAACATCAAGTAAACTAACATATCTACTACTTTTGTGCATTAATTAAGTGTTTCTTATGATAAATGCAGAAAATGGAGCGAATACACAGAAATGCAGAAGTAAACATAAAGGCACAGATGCATAGATATTGCTCCAAAATATTATTTATTATGTTCAATCCTTCTGTTACAGACTCTTTCTTCCCTATGCACACAGTTGCAGGGGACCGTGCACTCAGCTGCGGACTTACCAAGGTCTCTGCGTACATAGTTGTAGGAGCCTTCCCCTTCGCCTAAATATAGAACATGACTCTTATGCCTTAGATAACTTTCCCATACATAGATATTTAATTCTACTTAATATGACTCTCTATGACTCCTTTTTATAGCTTCTTTCATGACAATACCATGGTTCGGTGGGTCACAAATCATCTTACTTCTAACATTCTAAGGGGCTTTAACCTTGCTAAATCCTATTTAACTTCTAACAACCTTCACACTCCGCTGCTAAAAATACGGAGACCTTACATAAGTAACAAAAACTATTACAAAACTTACCCCAGGGGACCCTGTCCCAACAAGGCAGTGTCAAGAGAGGAGATGTCAAGGAACTACATCTCATCCTGAATGTACTTGTGTAAATAGTTGCAATAATTGAATACCAAATTCCGCTCATAATCCTTGATACCCAACTTCGTGCGAAGGGTATGGAAAACATTTATGAACTCTAGCACATCTTGGTCCCTTCCCTGTCATAGTGTGTTCCACTTTACGTATTTATTTTCGTAGATCCCGAAAGGGTAATATTTTTCCTTGATGGTGTCTCAGAAAGAATTCCAAGTGGGTGCGACTGAAAACAGTGAAGATTCCTTCTCATCCTTTTGTTCACAATAGGTTTCCCACTAGGCCTTCATGTGTGGACAGCTTTGAGAACTACAAAATTAATATTTTCCCAATTGGAAAAGTCATGAACTAAAAAATATCCTTCCAATAGATTTAACCATTTACCTACGATGTCTATACTCTAAATTTTGGGAATATCAAAGTTAACTTGTACATTAAAAGGAGTGGTGCCTCTAGAGTGGCTATTAGACGAAGATGCATTTCCTGTGAGTAGTCGTCGAAGGATCTGGGCAAAGTTATCCATCAACACGTTCCTCTATCCCTCGAGTGCTTCCTCAAGAAATATTTTTAAAGGATCTCCTACCCCTTCATCTTTATTTTCTTCTGCCATGGGAATCCGTCAGTGTTTGCGAGGTTGGTCTTGCAAAGGTTCAACCATTTCGATCCCTAACTCCTTATACTCTAACCTTGTTGGGGACATGCAAAGAAAAATAGAGAAAGAGTAGACCACTCTGATACCACAGATCTGGACTTATATAGGAATGCAACAAAATACAAAAATACACATATACACAGATATGCAGCAGAAATAAACTTCATTTCATTAATATCAGAGAACTAAAATACGCTTACATACAGAAATAGAAATAAACTAGCTCAGACGATGGTAGCTTATCTTTGAGAAGAGATGTGGCGGCTACAGGCCTCTTAATTGTGTTACAATGAGGCTAGAAGGCCTATATATTATTCAGAAATAATGGAAAACCCTAAACATCCAAAAACCTAACCCTAGGAGATGAAGCGCCAAAATTATGGGCCCCGTTTGGTTAAATTGGTACATCAACTTCCAGGGGTCGTAACTTTGGCATACAATCTCCATTTGACGTGCAAAATACCTCGTTAGAGATATCCATCTCAGGACTACAACTTTCAACTACAAATAATGGTCAAATATTTTGGTTTGCTCATTTTTCCAAAAAAAAAAGGTCATTTAGGTCTTCAAAATGGCTTTGGAAGTTCAGGACCCGGAAAATTCCCAAAAATAGTAAGTTGTGTTATAATTAAGGAAACTAGAAAATTGAAAGAAACAGTGGTGGAGATCCAAGTGGAATAGGTGGGTGACCACCAATATGCACCTGGATTAGTCCTCCCCCCTTAAGAAGTAATGGCCCTCATTGTGTTGATTTCCTCCATAAGATGGGGAAACTTCTGCTAAACTTGGTCCCTAGTGAGCCACTTGTCTTGGTGTGGAAATTGGCCAGTTTTGACAACCCGATAGAGTTGGATCTTCTGTTCGTGAGTATTCTTGATCTGTGTTCCATTACCTGATAAGTTTTGTCATGTTTCATGCAGTCTGGCTTTAACTCTATTAGTGTGAGTTGTTTTGCAATGTCTAATGTGTCTAGTAATGGTGGACGGTATGGTTGAATCCGGTCCACATTGAACATTGGATGCAGGCCAAGGAATGGTGGAATGTTGAGCTCAAAATCCTTATCCCATACAACCTTATTGATGGTGTAAGGTCCATACCAGAGTAGGTAAAGCTTGCGGTAGACGCTCCTTCTGCAAATGTAACCAAACTTTTTTGCCCACCTAGAACGTGTGTGACACTCGATGTTGATCATGACATTGCTTGTCCTTAGCATTGGATTTGTCCAATATTTCATGGACCTTACGGAAGATTTTTTGAATGCACTCAATGAAGTTGTTAGCCATGTGAGCTTCAGAATGGACATGAGTTGAATATGTCGAAGTAGTTGCAAATGGTAATTGGGCCCTGACCCAAGTTCGGAAGAGTTTTTAGCCAAAAAAATCTCGTACTATTGACCCTTTCGGCAACAATCCACGGAGCGTGGACTGAATTCTCACTCGAGGCAGTAGGGGAGGGTGCTGGAAACAGGTTTCTGCACCCTAGGGATGTCTTGATGAGGTCTGGAGAATTCGCAACCCGATCTATGCACTTTTGTTATTTCGTGCAACAGTCAGGCCTTTGCGAAGATCCACGAAAGGGAGTTTCTTAGATCCTTAGTCTTCTTACTATTATTATAGATCTGATCTATTCTTTAAGGTCTTTAAGCAATCATTTAACTATTAAACCCAATGCGTGCAATCATAAATATACTTCATAAAATCATAACATAAGCATAAACATTCTGATCGGTGATCAGATACACAATATTTCAAAAACACTTATCTTTATTAATATTCAATTCAGTACATTCCACTTTCTGCCCTATGCACTTAGCTGCAAGCGTTCGTGCACATAGCTGTAGACTCTACCAGGCCTCTGTGCACATAGCTACAGAGCCCTTTCTACCCTCTACTACCCTCAACTCGGACTTACAAACTCAGAGCACTTTCTCTTTCACAAACCCATACATCAAAGCTATCCTTTCAAAAACTATCTTCTAAACCTAAATCCTTGTTCTATTTATACATTCCCATGGTTCGCAAACCATGGGCAAGCCGACGTATTCTAGACTAATCTATAACATTTTTGGGTGGACTACCCTTGGACTTAACCCATTACAATACGCGTTCCACACACTTCATGGATCCTTTACGATTCCTTTACCTAAAATTTCGGACTTTGAGCCCTAAAACTATTACGGGGGGGTTTGCTACTCAACAGGCCCCCAACACAACCATCATGACTCATCCTGAGTCACTCGTCGATGCAATTAGATGCGATGTCAAGACTTCGCGGTTCACCATCCATGTGAGTGACATACTACACCTCGCTGTTCCATCCTTGTTTCTTGCACGCTTATTCACGCTCCTACTCCATTGCTCCCAATAGTTCCCTGAACTGATGATGCTCATTCTACTTTGCTCGGTTAACACAAAGCGGCTCCTTCTAGGATTTTAGCTCTAGCTGAGGCGCCAGAGCCATGAACTCTTCATGCACGTATAGCAATTTTGCACTGTCTGGTACCGTATACTCAATATCTACTACACTTTGTGTTGCAATTTTGCAAGAAATATGTTGTTGTCCGCGAGATCCCAATCTTCCAGCCTTGTCAAAAATGAACTTGTGAGCATAATTCTGACATTTGTCTCAGAATCCACCGTCTTTCCCATAGCTTTCATAGATTGTTTGTCAATCCGTGGTTTGTGGAATGGCATCTGGACTAGTTGGTGGGCCCCAGTATTACAGCAATAATGCTGCAACTCCTGGGACTCCCTTCTTTACTTTTATCAACCCAGTAGTTCGTAACAAACTTGGAAGCGACGGTGCTGTATGCACAAGTACTAGCTCTTTCCACAGCTATCACTTGGTCAGCTGGCACAAGTCCGCTAGGAGCTTAAGCCAACTTCTATGAGCTCTTAGAAGAAGATTTTTAATTAATGGATGAAATATATCTCAAAGGAAGCTAATCTATTTGCAAAAAGAGATTGAAAAACTGAAGGAAAGAACAAACCCTAGCAAACCCTAATTCTACCAGCTAGTCCTACTGATGCAAAGATGAGAATGCAAACTACTGAAAGAGATGCCATTACTTCTATGAAGGTAAAATACATGTGCCTAGACTACGTTTGTCCTAAGAAAGCATCTTTTTGTATTTTTGATAAGTTGTCAGTTTCATCATGCATATGCTTTCACTGTTCTTTACTGTGCAGGGATGGATCAAGGAGGAGAAATGCTTGGAAAAGGGTGGGAAGGTTCAAAGAGGGTCTAAGGAGTCCCTAACGCCCTTCCATAGAGTTTCACAAAGTTTGGCTGTCAAGAAACCTCATTTGTGAGCTTCTACAGGAAGTCTGCAGGGGTTCTACAGGATGTTCAGAGATTTCTACAGGATGTTCAGAAATTTCTACAGGATGTTTAAAAAGTGGATTTTAGAGGATGGGTGAGTGAGTTAAGATGCATGAATGGATATGGAGGTAGGATAGGGGCCTGGAGTGACCCAGGGACTGGTGGATGGAGTGGGGAGAAGGTGTAGAAGGCTGACTTGGCTCAAAGAAGGTTGAAACAATGATTACACAAAAAGGTAGGGTTACGTAGGCAAAAGGACAGATGTGAGACGAGGAACCTAGCTAGGAGATGGAACAGTTGGCTCTGATGAAGCTTAGGTGGATGAAAGAGTGGTAGAGATGCTCTGCATAGTGTACATTCAACTGAATCAACAAATTCTTACAAGTAATCAAAGTCCTAGCTAATCTAATCTAACTAACAACAAAGTGAATGAACAACAGCTTTATTTTGAAATAAAACCATGTATATCAACTATGCAATAAAACATTTTAGAGATCTGAACACATAACTATCTTCTGCAAATGAAAACAGTACACTAAGGATTGCATGGTAAAGCAAACTAGTGTTTTTGTTGGGACAGCACGGTTACTTCAATTCCAGCCCCTGATCCAATGAGGGAGAGGTGAAACCAAAGGTGTTTGTTGGCTCTTTTTCTGGAGATTTTTCCCTGTTATTGACTTATCAAACAAATCTGAACATGAAAAGCTACTTTAATCATCAAAAGCAATCTAAATAACAAAACAAGATTTAAATCTAAATAGCATATTTTATTTTAGGAATGCAGCAAAGACACATGAAAGTAAACAAAGGAGGTACTGGGCACTTGAGATGGGCCCAACCCCAAGATCTACAACCTCCTAAGAGAGATTTAGAGTTGGTGCAAAGCTGGATTCATCTTTATTGAGCAAGAAAAGAAGAATTACATCAAAAACTATCCACAAGGGAAAGCTTGAAAAGGTGTTGAAATGCAAAGTTAATCTACTGACTAAAATCGAACTACAAACTAGCTAACTTCTGCTTACAAAGTGACTAATTACTGGCTAACCAAAATGAGGACCTAAGCCCTCTTATTTATACAAATTGAGGACCCCAATAGTCCTCCTAAACTTTAGGAACTCGACTGCCAAAACTTGTAGTTAACAGCACTTTTACTAGCACTTGCTTGGCTGCCCTTGTGATAATTGATTTGGTGACCCTTGAACTCCAAGATAATGGTGGAGAATTTGAGGTAAGGGCCCATAAATGAAGGGGACACCTTCCTACAAATCCTCTCCACGAATTTGGCTGCCAAGTGCTCATTTAAACCTTTGAATTTGTCTCCAAATTGACCAAAAAGACTACGCAAAGCACACATTAGACTTGTTGGCATAATGACTAACCCAATTCACTCTATTAGCATAAATATAATAAAAAACATGCAGTAAACTAATGAGAATGGTGGATTAAGTCGAATTAGGAGGTTGAATGAACCCATATAATTTTCCATTTTTGGGGCTCATCACAAGGCAGGAACTGCACTCTGGAAACCGACGGTATTGATCGGGGCGCCCTCAAACGGTAAACGGTTTTGGATGAAGCGGAGCGATCCCAGTCAACGATCGACGTGTTGTAGCGAAGGTGAGAGAAAACCGATGTTGATCGTGCGTTATCGGTCGAGCAAGTCAACCGCATGGGACATGCGTATGACGTCGGATCTGGAGGAGCCCAGATCGGACGGCTGAGATTGTGCCTGATAGAAAGAAGCAGAATCAACAGGGAATTAAGCCGCGTTCTAAAGGGATTTGGAATCCGTTTGACCGCCATGGTGGAGGAAAAACGCATCCACAATGTAACTAGAGAAACAAACCGATGAGCAGGCTGGCGCTATTTAAAGGAGGACATGTGGCCACTTCCTGAGCGTTCATGCTGATGCTGAACATGGAACTCCGAGTGCAGCAGCAGAAGGTGAATTGACAAAGGCAGAAGAGGAACTAAATGGGCATGAGTTCAAATGGCTAAAAGCCATGAATAAAGACAGTCGAATCAGGTAAGTGTGGATAGTGGAACAATTGAACACTGAGAAACAGAAACCAGAGAAGAGGCAGTTAAGCGGAAGCAGAGACAGACAGAGGGCTATGCTAACGTAGTGGCAGCATCGAGCACCAACGCTTGAGAGATTTAAGCCATCCCATAGAGGAATATGTCCAAATCGAGCATCATATTTGGCTCCTTCCATTGTAGACCAGAAGGTCACAGAGATGGTAGGAAGAAGAAGAGTCTGTGTACCCCAGTGGCTTGGGGAATCCAAGAAACCAACCTGGCAAGCAAACCTGCTTCAGGAGAACTCACATTGAATCCCTGCATTGTAATTCTCTGCCTAAAGACACAATAAAACAAGGCCACCACTGAGAGCTGGACTAAAGATGTAGCCCTGGAGAATATGGTGAACTCCTTATTAAAATTGCTTGTGTATTTATGTTTGCTTACTGTATTTCTCTGTGTCTTTCCATTTAAATGTCCGTGTATGGGCAATCTAATCGATCCGTTGCTTAAATAACACAGAACAAACACCAGCACATGAGTCTGTAATACCTTTTGTTTAATAAAATTTCAACTAATGTCACTCATTGGGTGATTATCAAATCAGTCTCATTCATAAAAAATTTAAAGATACTCATAAACCCCATGAGGTCCAAACTACAAGTCATTTTAAGTTGTTGACCATTAAGGTGCTCCATTAAACCAAATGGTATTGAAATTCTGTAGAGATTTTTTCCAACTTCATTTTCATGGGGATCCCACAATAATCCAAGGGTTGTAGGGGCTTGGGATCAAATTGTAAATGAAGTTGAAGAAGTCATGGAGGCTTACATGAATCTATAGAAAACAAATGTTAGTATTAATGAAGCTATGGCACAATAAGTTGTGGATTTTGAGAATTTGAATGTGGATGTCAAGCATTTGAATGTTGGTTAAGAAGATTGCCTCTCAGAGCTTGGTTTCCCTCCCTTATCCAAAAAATACTTCACACGTACCGATCAAATATGGTTTGATGACCAAGTAAAAAAGATATTAAAATATATGATATATACTAAAAGAATTAAGAGACATCAATGGATTCAAATAGGTGTAAATTAACAAGAAATGAATATATATGATATATTTCAAGAACAACAACAGAGGGACAAGTTACAAACCCATTCCTTGAGTTCATCCTATCCAATGTGATCAATAAATTGATGCAACATCCACGTAAGATATACCCATATTGACCTAAATTAGCAATATTCATTTGAGTATTATATTGTAATCCAGATAAGGATTACGAACACAACTAACATGATGACAAGAAAATAAGCAATAGTAATTGAAATAAATTGTCTACACGTAGATGGTACAAATAATTGTCATAATGAAGTTTTAACAATTATCTATAACTCTGAGGACACGGAAAATGTATTGTAAGAACAAATAGATCAAAACCGCAACAGTTGACGGGAGTCATAAATAGATTATTCAAAAGACCTCAACAACGACACATTAGTAAATTGTTTGCTTCCCTGGTGCACCATGCTAGGTTGATCATGAGAATGATTAGTTTGTGTTTCCAAGGACCTATACATGAGATCTATAGTGCCTTGAATATATTGTGAACTTGCAGCCCGAGAGCCCTTGAAACTTCTCCTAGCATGCCAAATACAATTCCTCCAAAGTTTCCCATTCCGCCTGCATTGGTCACAAGTGGCTTACCTTGGTGGTGTTTATCCATAGAATTCACAATAGTTGCAAGGAACCCAATTGTTGCAAGATTAGTAGAGGACTGGGGATACATTTTAATAACTTGTTTGTTGCAAAAAGACCAAAGTTGTGTTGTACTCCTTGCATCAATGATGCTTGGGCCATAAGAGGTTAATCTTGTAGCATAAGTTGATCCATTGTGAGACATGACCACATCGTCATATCAATTGAAGTTGGAAGTTGAGAGTTTGAATGTGGGTTAAGAATATTGACTTTTAGAGCTTAGTTTCCTCCCTTCTCCAAAAAAACTTCACACGTAGCCATAGAACATGGTTTGATGACTAAGTTCACAAGAGATGAAAATATATGATATATACTAAAAGAATTAAGAGACATCAATCATGGATATTTTGATGAAATTCTAATATACTAAAAGAATTAAGAGACATCAATCATGATTATTTTGATGAAACGCTAATTCTTTGATAATGCATTTATTGGTTATATTTATTTGAAGGAAATTGGGGATGAAGGTTCCATCCCTTAGCGTAGTTCTGTTGCAGAGAACCATAGAGTGTAGGCACATATTCTACAAACAAGACACAGTTGACCTTTTCCATCTGCACTATCGATTTTGGATTGATTTATTTAGATGGCTCACAAGGTACTCGGAAAAATGGAAAAAATGGGAACAAAGGGTTGGCAACATAATTTCGGATCATATGTTTACAAACTGAAACTATATTCACATACTAATAGCGAACTATATTCTTTTACATTGAACATTGTAGGAGTGATTCAAATGTATGGAAGAAAAAGTTGTGTCAGTCAAGTGTCCTTGAGGGCTTAATATAGATGATATGAAAAAGGCAGGAGAGTGTCTTGCATTTCAAGATGGATGTGCAAACTTCTTTGAACAAATCCTTACTAAGATGGACGTTTTAAATGTGGGAGTTCTTTTTCATCAAGTGGTTTGGATGGTTTACAAATTCATTCAAATAAACTTACCTTTGTGGAATTAGCCTCGATCAGTGTTATTGATAGGCGTGTTGAGTCCCTAGTTGATAAACATGGCGATCTCTGCTTCATGGCAAGAAGCCTCGTGCGTTAACCCGTAGTGCAGAGTAGTAGGAAGAGCATGGTCATGGTGGGTGTGTCTCTTTCAAGATTTTTTTTGAAACTCCACACTCTTTCCCATGAAATCATGTCATGTTCTATGAAATTATGAAATGATACCTATAACAGGACACCTCCACCATATAGATTTGTTTCAGTGCATAAAAATAATATATGAATATACTCAACATGGCACAAATTAGGGACAAAATCCATACCATTTCACCCACAACAACTACCATCCCCTGTATCGTAAATACAAGTTCATCAATCACAAACAATCACATCCACCATACTTTGGTTAGCAAACAAAAGTATTCCATCTTTATGCTATTAAAGTTCCTAATCTCTGCAAAATGAAAAGGAATCTTATGAAAAATTTTGCACATTTGTATATGTATCTGACCTTGTCTTCTTCACTACTATTGTGAGTGATTTCTTTGGAACTATGCACAACATTTACACTACGAAACATTTATAGTCTCAAAGAACATTAAAACCCTAGAGAGTTAGTTAGTTAGTTAATTAAGGTGTTGGGTAACACCTGGTAAAGTGTATCTAAGGGTGGAAAACATTTGAATTGTCTAACATCAGACCTATATAGGGAAGATAGGTAAGACAGGAGGGGCCTTCTAGCTTAATTATAACACATATATTAAACCGTTTAAAACTATATTAACATACATATATATGAAACAATATTGAATTTATATCAAATATTTTTCTTATTTTCATATTTCTATACCTGATAAATAAATTAAAAAAAAATATTTATTAATTAAAGGAAGGTAATTACATAAATTTTAAATGTTTAAAATATATAGTTTAATTTCATTTAACTAGTTATTAATGTTAAAATAATTTTTTTAACAAACAAACAATATGCAATATTGATCTAATTTGTCTTTCATTTTACATTATTTTATGCATGATAGGACTCACCACATATTTTTTTTTCAAATATTTCTTACAATATTAAAATGAAATATATTTAACATAATTAAAACTCAAAACAGCTATATTTTCATAAATATAATAATTTTATATTTTAACCCTATATATTAACTTATAACTTTAACTTTAAATTATACTCTACTATTAATAAATATTTTTATACAATTATATATATTAATTATTAAAAAAATATTCATTATATTTTAAAAATAATATTAATAAAAATTAAATATAATTAAACTCACGGATCCTAAATTTTATTAATATATCAATTTAAGGCACTTGTAATTTAGGTTAAAAGACAATAAACTTACAATAAAATGCAATGTTCCTTACTTTATTTATATTAAAACATAATTCAAATAAGTAAAATATTGAAAATTTGGATGTCCTAACAAAATTGGCCAACCATGAATTGGCGATAATAATGAAATGCATAAAAAATTTGAGATAATCTCTCGAGTTAAAAGCGATAACATTACTTCATGCACTGTACTTGTGGATTTATGTGGAAGTATCAATCGTAAAGAACACGTTTTGTTTCGTTAAAAGACTTGGAATTTAATGGACACTAAACTTCTTGGTCCGATTCTCCACTAACTTTCAATATAGTTTTGCAATATAGTTTTGCGTAGTTTAAAAACTTCACAAAATAATTTAGAAATTTTGGGAAGATTATATAGTTTTGCGTAGTTTAAAAACTTCACAAAATAATTTAGAAATTTTGGGAAGATTATTAAAAAATGGGGAGAAATTTTTTAAAATTTGTATGATTAATAAGGAATAGCGCCCATTATTACTTGCTATTAGGTGATAAGTGATAGGTTAAATCATTGTGTGATGAATTTTTCTATCACAAGAAATATTTAAAAAAAAAATGCAAAATTTTACAATATTAAATAATAAAATGGTTTTCATAATTTTATTAAATAAATAAATTTAATAATTTTTTTTTTTTAAATAACATATCAAAATACTGATGATGATGATATTGGTGGTCGTTAACATCCACTGAGACCAAAACTTTGGTCTATCGGACCTCAAGAAATGAATTATTTAGTTTGATTGAAGATTTTATTCCTATGCTCAAAAAGCTTGGAGAGAAGCCTATGAGACTAAAACTTTGGTCTATCGGACCTAAAGAAACGAATTATTTAGTTTGATTTAAGATTTTATTCTTATGCTCAAAAAGCTTGGAGAGAAGCCTCCCGAGCTCACTATAATTTTGACAACGTAAAAGGCTAGGAAGCTCTATTGCAACAAAGATTTTGACACTGAGATCTAATGTGGTTGTACGCGGGACACTCTAAGAGGAAGTGATTTTCATCCTCATGTTCGTATTCTCACAGAGATGGGAGAACCTTTCCATCCGTGGTGTTTTAGGCACTGCCCAAGGAATTGCCCAAAGACCCATTTCACTATGGAGCTCATAAGAGTAAAATTAACTAAAACATCCTTTATCCATTAAATAAGACATAAAATCCCACACACACAACGGAGTAGTGCATTGTTATATATTATATATAATATATATAAAAACACGTGTAGGCTTTATTTTCATTCATTAACAACTCAAGCATTAAAATTTAATTCCGGAAAAATATCAAAATTAATGTTAATTTTAAATTTTTATTTTAAATATATGTTAACATTATATGAATTATATTTAATTACAATTAATAATAATATTTTTTTAAACTATAATAAAAATTATTTACTTAGGTAGTTGAATTGGTAAGTGCTATAGAAATGAAGTCTCACTCAACTTGAAATCTTGTGTTCAAATTTGTACTATTCTTGGACATGATGAAAATATAGTCCTACCAAACTTACAAAAAAATATATAATACAAATTATATTTAATTTAAAAAAATTTATTGAATATAAAAAATCTTACTTAATAATTCTATTTCATATTTAATGATATAAAACTAATGCATATTTAATAATATAAAAGTAGTATGCTTTGAAATTTAGTAGATTAATACGCATTTTCGACAATATCAAATATTAAGTAATGGTAGCTCTTATCTCTCGTCACAATTAATAAATTTGGAAAAATTATTTAAAGTTGAGAAATTTATTAATTGTTATATGTATTAATAATCTATAATTTTCATTGTGACTTGATATTGTTATTTTATTTGAAAATAATTCTATTTAACTTTTGGACATTTTTAAAAAATAGTAAATTACTTTTTTGTTTGTAAATTACTTTCTGTTTGTTTGATTAGGTTATGTGAGACTTGTGATTACACATTTAACCTATGACTTGAGTAATCATAATAAGGTACAATTAAGCCATCAAAATCACTCAGTGATTCTAGCAGATATGGGCCACAATAACCTTTAGCATGGCCACAATAACCCTTAGCATGACTAGATTTTTTCCCACATTATTTTGAATCAATGAAATTTACACAAGGAAATGCCTTAACAAAAAACGCCATAGAAGTCTACTCTACACCCTATGGGAAAAATAGTAAATTATTAATAAAAAATAAATTTGTATTTAATTTTCTATTATGTTAATTCTTAATCAATACAAACACATCTATCTACATTAGTTTAAGAATACTCAACAATTTTCAATAAAATATAATAACATTCTTGTATTGAAAGAAATTATTAAACTCTATTTTACATTCTTCCACAAAGCTAGATAATTTATGTCAACATCCAAACACCATATTGTTAAGTAACAATACATATACGCATACTAAGAAAACAAGGTATATGAATAAAAAACATTCAAACTATATTATTAAGTGGCATTACATACATTAAAATAGTGTTTTGTAGAGACAAGTTTTATTTAATTGTGTTGGGAATCCGTAGAGGTCATAAAAAGGGTTTCTTATGTTGTTGGGAGGCAAACCAAGTACTCAATACATTGCTTTATCCCAACAATGAACATAGAAACAACCACGGCAAACCCTATCCCAATTCTCATCTCTAATGCTATCAAAGACATCTTTTCTCAACCATCCTCTCTTGATATTACTTTTATTGCCACTGTCTCCACTAGTTGTCTTCATATATTTTTTTTATTGTATCCTGGAACAGGATATCCACATAAACACTTATTCCTTTTAAAAGAAGACTCATTAAAAGTGTAAAATTGTGTCCCTAGTGGAATTGGCCCACATAGGTTATTACATGAAACATCTAGATAAGCCAACATTGATAATTGAGAGAGGTCTTCATGAATTGCTCGATTCAAATTATTTTTGGACAAGCCTAACTGCTCTAAAGTAGGTATCTCACTAAAAGATGCTGGTATTTTTCCTTCCAATTGGTTCCGAGAGAAATTTAGTCATCACGAGCTTTTCATGTTGCCTATGGTTTTAGGGATTTCTCCAGTAAGATTATTATTAGACAAATCAAATATAACATTTGTAATCAAGACATATGACACATTATACTCAATCCCTTTTATGTATTCTTCCATTTGAAAAGAATACTTAATAGAATAAAATTGGTGTCTTCCAAACCCTTATAATCTTTGAAAATTATATGGTATTCTTCCATTAAAATCATTGTTGGATAAATCTAACAAAAACAAATTAATAAAATTTGTGATCTATTAGAGAATAGCACTTTAAAAATTATTATAAATGATGCTTAAAACTCTCAATTTACTCAAATTTACAAGGGTTGAAGGACGCTCACCTCTAAATCCACAACTCTTTAAATCCAATATTATAAGCTTAGTGCAATTAGCTTTAAATCCAATATTATAAGCTTAGTGAAATTGGCAAATGATGAGGTTAAATTCAGAGAGAAATTGTTAAAATGAGCGGAGAAAATATTTAAAGAAGTGGAATTGTAGATGCACATACTAGGAATAGGTCCCTCCAAATTGTTTTGTGATAAATCTAATGTCTCGAGTGAAACTAGATTATTAATATTATTTGGAATTGTTGTTTGAGAAGTATAAGCATTTAACCTTTGTTAAATTGACAAGGTTTTTAGGAATGTGAGCTATGAGTTTATTTTGAGAGAGCTCTAGGTATGATATATTAATCAAATTGAAATTGCTGAAGAATGTGTGAGTTGTGTGTTCTACAGGTATTTCTATATATATTTTTGAGCTTAAGTTGATTGTAGATGTCTTGAATATTCGAAAAATCGAGAGATATAAATACGGTCAATTTTTTTACCGCGTCCATGTCTTTCAAATTCTTGAATATTCAAAAAATCTACAATCAACTTAAAAATGCTCTATACACATGACGGTCCTGATAAAGTGTCAAGTCACGTTGACAAGTCGTGTGGTCTCAAATTGAAAGAAAGTGTTGAACAACTCCTTTGGAAATAATTTGTATGCTATCAATTCACTCGCATTTAGCGTTATCCTCACGGTGGTCGCGGTCGTTTGTCTTCGTGGAACGGGAGAAGGAAGAAAAGGGAGATTCCTTATGAGTAGACGTGTACTAGAAAATGAAATGAAAGGGGCACGAGAGAAGAATAAAAAAGCAGCAGTATCGGTGGTCTTTCTGTAAGTTAAAAGAAAAGAAAATATATATGGAGTTAATGTGTTTATCAACTCCACTGAAAATGATTTGTGTGGTATGAATTCACCCCTATATCGCGTTACCCCCACGGCAGCCGTTGGTCTTCTCGAGAGAAGAAAAACAAATTAGAGATCCATCCTCTCCGTTTCGACCACGAAGTCTTCCAAAGGAAGAGCCGTGTGCGTACAAGTCACGTTGATGATGGAGAATGAGTGGCATGAACTGGTTGAATAACAACTCCACTGAAATTGATGTGTGGTATCAATTCGCTCCTATATCGCGTTACTCGCACGGCGGCCACTGGTCTTAGCCGCAGGAGAGAAGGAAAACAAATTAAAGATCCATCCTCTCCGTTTTGACCACAGAGTCTTCCAAAGAAGGTGAGCTGTGTGTTCTTGTCTATATATACACGGCGGCTGTAAAGCCGTGTAAGCCTGGTTGAGGATGGAGGAGTGTGTGGTATAACATCCAAAGAAATTACTGAATAAGTCATTCAAAATTATTGGTGTGGGGGTATCAATTCAATCGTATAACGTCAGCCCCACGGTGGCCTTTGGTCTTCACGGCACGAGAGAAGTAAAAAAGTCTGGCCTTTTAGGGAAGGGGATATGTCAAGAGTTTATAAGTTTTAAAAAGTAAACCAGATATACCAAGTACTGAGGGTTGATTAATCATATTTCAATTTAAAAATTATATATATATATTATTAGCAATTGCTTTTAAAAGTGTAAAGATATACCGAGGTATGAAAGATTGGGGAAGATTTGTCTTTTATCATTGTGTTTGAAGTAGCAAGTTTGTCTTATGGTTATGCATACAACATCATAAATGAATTATCACCAAAATATGTGAATTGTGTGCACATAACTCTCCCATATTTAAGGATTGAATGAATTATCACCAAAATATGTGAATTGTGTGTGCAGTTGCAACACCTGTCCCAAATTTAAGGATTGGGAGTACGGTACCCCAAAAATTTGCCACTACAAATTTTAACCATGGCTATGTAGGGCCAACAAATAATATTGTTAATGCAATACCAACCCTGACGCAGAAGTGTAAAAGCCATGCTAATCATGCCACTATTGGAAATAGGCTAAAACAACCATGTGATTATGAGGACATGAATAGGTCCGTGACTTGGCTCAATGTGGTGGTTCCCCTAAAATGATCTTGTAGAGAGTGTTGTTGCCCTATCATCATTTGAGGCAATTCATAATTGTCTTTATTTTTCCATGTAAATAGTAACAAACAATTATTCGAGATATGCCATGAACTTGACAATACTTAAGTCGATACTTACAATTTTCTTTAGATAAAATTAATAATGAAAGTTTATGAAAGTTTATTGCAAATGAGCAAGGATATTAATGGTTTCCTTTTATAAATGTTAGCAACACGAGCTAAATTCCAAAGAGCTCATTATTTTATTATGTTCATGGAAATATGCATCTGGGATTATCCTGTTCTTATGGCACATGTTCAAAGAATTTATTAATATTATATTGTCATTGTAATGGGCTATCAAAGTTATGCAGACAGAAAATAAAGAGCTTTGTATGGATGCTTATGATGGAAAACAACTATTGGTAAAATTGTGAGTGCTTTGTATGGATGCTTATGGTGGAAAACAACTATTGTAATGGGCTATCAAAGTTATGCAAACAAAAAACAGAGAGCTTTGTATGGATGCTTATGATAGAAAACAACTATTGGTAAAATTGTGAGTGCTGAGTATGGATGCTTATGGTGGAAAACAACTATTGGTAAAATTGTGAGTGATTTTTAAAATATGGCAATTAGTTCAAGATCATGAAAAAAATAATTTTTTACTTGTTAAAAGTATTTGGTTGGTTGGTAAAGCAAGGTTATTACTAGTTTGTTTTCTAAGAGAGATAATATTTATATAATATATATTTTCTCTTAAATAATATAAAATAGTTGCTCTGGGTTTTCTCTTATTTTTCCATTTAGGGCATTGAGCCACAACTCAATTTTCATAATATTTCTTTTTTTGTTCTCTGAAGAATATTATTAGGAACTTGAAAGGTTGGTGGAAATGTGCCACCCAATGATTTGTATATTGAGGACTTACTAGGTAAACAAGAGCAAGGAGGTATGTATGTCCTTGGTTAATTTTCCTAATTGAACTTGCCTTATTTGAATCTTGCCATTGATTATTCTCTAGCTATGCAGGACCATTATTAGTTTTTTTTTTCCAAGAGAATAATCTTTATATAATATATATTTATTTTAAATCATATAAAATATTCGCTCCATTTTTTCTATTCTTTATTGATTTAGGGTGTGGAGTCACAACTCACTTTTCATAATATTTCTTCTTTTGTTCTTGGCAGAATATGAGTATGCATTTGGAATGTTGGTGTAAATGTGCTACCCAATGATTTGGATATTGAGGACAAGCTATGTAAACAAGAGAAATTGTATATGTATGTCCTTGGGTAATTTTCCTCATTGAACTTGCCTTATTTCAATCCTACGATTGATTATTCTCTAACTAAGCCTTATTTGATTTTTGGTTTATTATCATCTAAAAGAAAAGAAAATAGGCTATATTGAATGAGAAAATTGATTATAAATGGGGAAAACATCAACCTCTTTGTTGGAGTTTTGATTTTCTACCCATGTGAACTCTTTGTTCATCATTTCAATTTCATGGAAATCTATCTCTATTTCTCATGGGGCAGAAGCTTAGAAAATTGAATTATGTATATCTGTAATTTTTTATGGTTGTGAAATTTGTTCATAGATGAGATGTAATTTTGTTGGACAAGGTCTCTCTTCTACTTCTGAATTTTGATAACAAGCCTTAGTTATATGTGTTGTAAATTCCTTATGGGTATAATAATCCCATAGAAACCCTACGGTTTGCTAGTTCTCACTCATGGCATTTTTTGTCTGTACAGTTTCCAAGAGCTAGTTCCTTTGAATCCTAGTAATATTTTTTGGTGCTGAGGATAATAGCCCTGTATCCAAGTGGGAAGCTATCATTCATAGAACATTCAATAGGACACGTTGATCTAAATCAAAGTGTAAAATCAATAGTGCTCCTCCTTGGCCGTCGAGATCAAGGCATTTGATTCTTTTAATGCCATTGTAGACGAAATACTATCCCTCGAAAAAGATGGGGCCAACAATGAAGATGTTAACTTGTTGTCCCAAAGCATTGGGAATGATACCATTAGAGATTGGCTAGATTCTAGTAATCTATATAGATTCACTAGAGTCTCCATCTTATGAGGAAGAACATGATCAACTTTACCACAAGAATTAATTGATTTATAGTTTTAGAAGAATTAGAATGAAATGGTTGGAGCCTTGTAGGATGTATTTAATTTTAAAATGGATAGTTGGCTTTAAACTCTTGTTTGGATATAATATATATGAGGAGAAAACATCATGGTTATATTAAAATATTCTAGAAGAATTAGAATGAAATGGTTGGAGCCTTTGTAGGATGTCTTGACTTTTAAAATGGATAGTTGGCTTCAAACTCTTATTTGGATATAATATATGATGATGATGATGATGGTTAGGCTGAGACCAGACATTGGTCTATCAGACCTAAAGAAACAAATTATTTATTTTGATTTAAGATTTTATTCCTATGCTCAAAAAGCCTGGAGAGAAGCCTCCCAAACTCACTATAATTTTAACATTGTAAAAGGCTAGGAAGTTCAGTACTGTAACAAAGATTGTGAAATTGAGATCTAATGTGGTTGTACGCGGGGCACTCTAAGAGGAAGTGGTTTTCATCCTCAATGTTCCTATTCTCACATATATGGTAGATCCTTTCCATCCACGGCGTTTTAGGAACTGCCCAACTACCTGTTTCACTATGAAGCTCATAAGAATTCGTTCTAATCTTTGCTATATTAACTTTCTTCTTTGAGATAGTTAAAATAGAGAGATACTTTTGATCTTCTAGGGTGGGGTTGATGACCTTCTTATAATAACTTAATTTTATTTTAGCCGCTAAATATTTCTCACACCACATTTTTTCTTTGAACTTAGAACTTTAATGTTATTTATGTTTTGCAATGCATCATTCTGATTCGTTCACCATAGTAAGAAGTTCGCAGCCAGAAACCATACCGAGCGTGTGTTTGAGGTAGCTGCACCAAGTATGATTTGTTTATTCTTACATTTATGTTGGCCCTATCTCCCAATAGTTTAACCAGGCCCTTGTGTCTTTATGCCACCCTCGATTGAGCCTTAGGTGGTTTTCGCTGGAATTTAAAGCTAGCTTAGGAAGTCTATGATTGTCTATATTATTGAGTTTGTGCTTGTACAACAGAAACGTAATCATAGGTAGGCTCTCAATAGGGAAAAGACCTGCTTTTATAAGGAGAATAGGATAGGGTGTATTACTTTTAATTCCATAAGATCAACTAGCTAATAAGAGAAAGACCTGCTTCTATAATGAACACCTTTTCTAATTAGCATGGCTTCTTAACTCGCTTCTTAATTCCAGTGAAATGAATTCAATGAAAATGATAATAAAGATTTTATGTATATATATATATACATATATATAAAATAAAATTAGTCTTTACATTCATTCGAGTAAAATGAACTCAATGAAAAAGATACTAAAGATTGTTGGATCAGGTGCACAACAAAATTAAATAAACACAGAATTAACACAGCAGAAGATCAAACACATAGAACACAGCTTTTAACGTGGTTCACCCAACCAATCTGGGCTACGTCCACCGGATTTTTTGGATATTAAAATAATTTGTGGGCTTGAGGATTTATTTTATATTACGTATCCATATATATAAGCACATAGGTAGATTTACTCTTTTATATTATAATTCCAGGTAGTTCAACTATCTACTATATTTAACTTCTTATTGGAATGCAAGCACATTTTTCGCACGGTTCAAGTTGGTGTTTAATTAAGTTGGTGCGGAATCAACGATTTTTTTTGTAAGTTTATGCCACTAATAATTACATGTCATTAAATGTCATAATAATTTTAATTTACAAATTAAAATATACATACAATTAAGCAATATCCATACGTGTTAATTAAAAAGATTTCTCAGTACAGTGTATCTGAATTAATTAATAGTTACATGGCATTATAGGTTATAATAATTTTAATTTACAAATTAAAATATACACATAATTGTGCAATACTCATCGAGAACTTTGACAATGTATCTGAACTAATAATTACATGTCATATTAATTTGTGCAATAGTTAAAGAGAATTTTGAATACAACGTTTCTAAAGGGAACCTATAATTGATGAATCTTGCATTATATTTTATTTTTGTAATTTTCTCTCGATCAATGAATTATAATATCAAATGCTAGACATTAAATTTAAATTTCTAGCTCTCAAATTTGGGAAGAACTCAAGTTGTTACTTGGCTTGTTGCGCTCAACCATTCTTTTCTAAATCCTCAGCTAATTGAATTTTATGCAAACAATTAAACCTAAACCTCGAGTAAGTAATAAGTAATATATCAACATAATTCTTATTCACAATGTATTGGTATCATTATTTTCTCCTCTAAATTCACCTATATTTTGGGCTCCAAAACAATAAAATTGATGCAAGTATAAGATAAAATCTCGAAAGAGGTGTCTTCACTATAGACTTCTCATGTTACGCCCTTGAGCAGGTTTAGTTAACTTACGGAAAACAACACCCATCCAATCCATGTCCTCATGAAGTTTTGAAAGTTGTAATAGACATCATGAGGTTGAAACCTTTAATAACCCCAATAAATTAATTATATTTCATTTTGATAGGTAGTGAATTAAATATAGATACCATGACCTCTGAGAAGGAAACCATATTTCATATATCTCTGTAATTAAAAGAAAGTGATAGATAGTAACACTAATATTACAAAACTGAGCATAGTCAAGTCTTCTGAAACATGTAACTGTTACCTTAAATGCTCTATGTATGTCACCATTATTTGGAAGGCCATCCCGCATCCATGGATTGCCAACAATAGTTTGCATCTTCAGCCTTCATGTCAAGGTTTCTAGATGAATGATGAGGGGTAGTGTTGTTATTGGCATTAGATAGGTGAAAGTTGCATTTGCCACTTCACCCTTCTTGAAGGCTGTGGAGGTGAAGCCTATCTGTTGGTCATATGAATAGGCTCCCACACAATTTTGCCCATGTTTGGTGAATCCATATGCACAGAGGTTGTTTTCCAGTATCGAGAAGGAAAGATAGACCTCATCCTTGCTCCACTTTTGCTTCGAAGAAGTTGAAATGCCATTCAATTCTGAACACGATTTCGAATTCTTGTTACTTCTATTGTTTCTCGAGAGAAGAGGGTGTAGGAAGTTGACATAGAGGCACCTAAATTCGCCGAAGCCCATGACCAAGGATTTCAACTTCCCACTCTGAAGTGAGGCGGTGGATAACCAATGGCGCATGCAGATGGATTTTCAGAGATCCTCATTGCATCTGACTCGCTTCCACTTATTTCCCACCCAAGAAATCCCTCTACTTGCTCTCCTTACCCAGTTGAGTGCTTATTCTACCATCCTATCCCTCGTAGTGCAGGCTTAGAATTCAAAGCAGAGCGGTTGAGCAATCAAATAGAGAGTCGGTCAAGTATGTAAATGACTTCATCCAATCTGTGCTCTCCTTGCGATATAGATAAGGTCGAGTATCTATAAGAAATTCCCCGTCTCAGTCGAGTTTCTTATAGATAACAACCAACATTCATATTATGTATGTAATAAGGTGACATGCAATTACTGTCAGAGGGAGTGAGCAACAACCTTCAAGGCACTCGCTAGGTGAGGCATGAAATTGGGCCCACACTAGACCATTCATACATTTATTGCCCACCCAAGAAACCATGACTGTATGGAGCATGGTCAGCGCGTAGTGTGTGGCAGCATGCTTTGACAGATCCAAAGGGCGAAAATAAAAAGGTAGACGATGGTAGGGAGTGAGACGATTAAAAAAGAAACACCTTCGGTGTAATTATACATTATTTATTAATATATTAAATTATATTATATACTCAAAATTAAATTGATGATAATTAAATCTATAAAAAAAATCAATTATGATAATTTCATCTATCATAATAATTATTTGGAGAAAGTTTCTTCATACAAATATTCAAGTATTGACATTTATTAGCTCAACTAGAATTGTAACATTAACAAAAGGATCATTAAGATGAAACGTTTATTATTAGCTTGAAACTAGCTGTAAGTCGATTAATCTTTGGGTTGGAGCGACAAATGGTTCCTCTTTTAGACTCTCGTGACTCATATTATTTTATATGGCTCTGAGGTTTGCCGTTGTAGTATATCTAGATAATCATGGAGGAAAATTGAGTTGATCCAAAAACAATTTGTAACCAACAAACTCAAGATGAAAGGAAATACTTCTTATCATATCCTCTTGATTTAAGCTAGCTTTCCCCCCCATTGAAAGCATGGCCATGTTTAGGTATCTAATGTATAAGAAGAAACTTTACAACATGCATGCCATGAGGTTCCCTATAACTGCTTCTAGCTCTAGCTAGAACCCCCACCTCTGGGTCAAGCGAGGATGGCACAAGGATGCATGGTCTTGGCCAAAACAATGGGGGATAAACGAGGAAATCAACTTGGAGAATAAGGATAATATAAAAAATACTATTCTTCCAAATTTAAAGATAAGTTGTGGGATGATAAGGAGCTAGAGGGGAAAATGAAGCTAAGGTATTATAAGGAGGTGATCAACCTCACTCTTGCTAACCAAATTCATCATTATGTCTTCAACAATAATAATAAGAAAATCAACATTGTGAAAATAATAACTAATTCTCATGAGCTCCCAAGTGAAACTCGTAGTTGGTCTATTCCCAAAACACCTTGGGATGAAGGAGGTTGACACCTTTACAATACTAAGAGGGTTCAACATGATTTTTTTCCCTTTCTTGGATTTTTAGGCTATTGTCCATTCTCATTTCCAAAACACACTACCAACTTTCTTGACTTGTAAAGTCAACAAAACTATAGTGACCTAGGAATGCTTCTTTCCCTTCTTTCTGATCATAGAAATAAAAAATAAAAGAGTCTCAATTAGTCTCTTACTTTCTTAATGTTCCATAGACCAAATTGGTCTTAGTGGATGTTTTTCATCAAAATCATCATCATGAATTAATTATCTCATAGTAATTCTGACAGGAATTGAAATTTTACAATAATATTTACAAAATTAAAATAATAACTAAAAGAAAATTAATTCAATATGAAAAAAATATTATAGATTATTAATTTATTACGTGTTATTTTTATTTAGCACTATGATTTTATTTATTTATTTTTAAGTCATTTTAATAGAGAAAAAAAATTGATAAGGGTGGTTACCCTTCACTAAAATTTTCTTCCTGATGATGAGTATGGAAATGAATAGAGGTTGCTGCAGGCAGAGGGACAACATGATGTAGAGGAGCAATAATGATATGACAAATTGAATACCATTTCCCTCTCTCCCACTAAAATATCTCTAACAACGTGTGAGTTGTGTGTTCTACATACATCTCTATACATACATGGCGGTCTTGATAAAGGTACAAGTCACATTGAAGATGGAGAACGAGTGGTGTCAAATCGAAAGAAATGGTTGAGTAAATCCATTGAATTTTTTTTGTGTGGTATCAATTGAGATAATGAGATTGTCTTTGAGAATAATCACATCATTGAGATTTGGTCTACCTTTCAAACCAACTAATGTGGTTCATTGGTCATGTGAGATCACTTTTATGTTTATAAATATAGTATTTATATACACAAGTGAATAATTTTAAAAAGGTTTGGATCTATTAAAGAGAGTCATGCATTTCTCACAACATAAAATATTCACAATATCTATTGCTACAACGAAAGAATTTGAGGAAGAAGGCTTTTCATGTGATTATGAGATCACTTTTATATTTATATATAGATTTTTTTTTGTAAGTTTGGTAGGACATTTCCATTATTTTTCTATTAAAACAACAAGTTACATACACATGTCTGAAGGTTAGGTGGCCTTAACCTACCCTAAGGGAAATCGGGTATGTTGGCCACGTGATAGAAAAATGAGCCATCCGAAAACAAAAAATAATAAATCTTTCTAGTCACACTATATATGTGTGAGAGTCTTTGTTTTTCCTACTAGTTAGATACCTATAAACATAATGATAATATGCTTGATAATATGCCTAAAATTTTGAAACTACTTCATACAAAACTAAAACCAGGGGTGCACTGTCACTCTACAAATCATTCGCTGAATCAACAGGAGGAGAGTCCTTCACAGCGGAACCTAGCAACTTCGTGTGGGGAATGCATGGGATGTGTTGCTCAATGTGGTTGAGGCATCCATTTTGCTACTACAATTGAAATTGGATCTTTTGAAACTCTTTCTTATAATCCAAGTTCCCATGGGAAGACATATGCATGTTTGGTGAAAACTTCTTTAAGGCTTTATCCAGAAGGATCTTCATCATCCAATATAAGTGGACCATTTGCCTGTATTGAGTGGATCTTTCGCAGGTATGGCTAGGGTCCAGAATAAAAGTTTGTCACTCATCCAAATCAATTTCCAAACTTTCCTCTATTTGTTTATTCTCCTCTTCCCAATTTGTTATGCGCTGCTTGACCGAGTTTGAACTTCCCGAATGATATGTCTGAGTGACTTCCTAGATAAATCGAGATGTCGATTTACAATCCCCACGAATGAGCTAGGTTGAATGGTCTCGAAAGGGGATTCTTTCCTTTGTTTATCGTAGCGGTGACCTTCCTAACCATTCCTTCCCTTACTAAAGGCACGAACCATTTTGATACACCTACAAATCAAATAATGGGTTGTCTCAAAATCTGGAGGTTGGCCCAAACATAATCTAGGCTCAGAAGTAAGACACTTCCGAGGGTCGCTACATCCCTTAATACCTGCCAACGAAATTGCATAAGGGACCAACAAAATAAGGATCCAGTTAGAAAAATTGTTGTCAATAGGTGACTGCAAGTAGTTACAGTCCTGCATCTACTATTGCTCCACCAATTCCCGAAGTCAGGCCTATACTGACAGACTGAAACATCCACAGGAAAAAAACCAGAAGTGGCCATGTGAATCTCATCTGTAATTAATTTGAGCAACAAAATTGTACTTTAGAGAAAGAAAGAACAATTGAGTCATGACCTACCCCAGGCCCAGGACCCACACACAACCATGCGCCAAAACCATATACAATATACCATTACCATAGGGACAAGATTGACACAACTTCATTGAAAATGATTTGTGTGGTATCAATTCACTCCTATATAGCATTGGTATCAAGAGATATATGTGGAATTTATATTTAAATGTGAAATGTGCAAAAATGTGAACACCTTTGAGTTGTGTGTTCGACATGGATATCTATAGATACAAAATGTTTTGATCAAGGAAGAGTCTTGTGCGTAGAAGTCACATTGAGGATGGAGAATGAGTAGGCATCAATTGAAGTGGCATGAAATGGAAATAAATTGTTGAATAACAACTCCACTAAAAATTATTTGTGTGGTATCAATTCACTCCTATATCGTGTTACCCCCATGGTGGTAGTTGGTCTTCATGGCAAGAGAGAAGGAAAACAAATTAAAGATCCATCCTTTCTGTTTCTGACCACATTATCTTCCAACCATAGAGTCTTCCAAAGCACGTGAGCTGTGTGTTCTTATCTATATTAACGACGACTGTAATGAAGAAGTCGTGTAAGTCACGTTGAAGATGGAGAATAAGTGAGAATCCATTCATGTGGTATCACATCTAAAGAAATTGTTGTATAACTCCATTCACATTATTGGTGTGTTATCAATTCACTTGTATAACATTATCCCCACGGTGGTCGTTGGTCTTCGTGGCATGAGAGAGGTGAAAAAGTTTCAAGTGTCTGCTAGCCTTCTAGAAAAGGGTATATGTCGAGTTTATAAGTTTTAAATAGAAAACAAAATATACTAAGCACAGATGGTTGATTAATCATATTTAAATTTAAAATTTAAATATGTATATTATTATATATTATTTAATAATATATTAAATTATATTATATACTCAATATTAAATATATGATAATTAAATATAAAAAATTTAATTATGATGATTTCATCTATCATAATAATTATTTGGT
>APFE030568321.1:0-30137 GCA_000404065.3 Pinus taeda
CCCTTTCCCTGAGCTGGTATACCATTTCAGAGTCAAATGCATCAGGGAATTTGATCAAGGCCAAGTCTGGCGGAGGTCTAAGATTCTGAGGAATAACATTGTATACATTGTTAAATCTTGTGCAGTAATCTTGAACAGTTTCTTGTGGACCTCTCTTTAAGTTTTCATATTATGATAAGATGTGGAGGGGATCTTTTTTCTTTTCCCATCTATTTAAGAAGCTCTGATAAAGAGCCTCTGTATCATTGATAGTGTTTGCAGGGAGTGCTCTAAACCAGGTTCTAACATCTCCAGTTAAGCTTTGGACAAAGACTTTCATTCTTACATCATCATCATCAATCTCATAGTTTTCAAAATAATCCATCATTTTCTTGGTGTGTTTTTGAGTTGTGTAAGTGCCAGTGCCAACAAAATAAGTTATTTTGCTTTGGTAATATTGAGGCATAGCCCTTGGATTTGCATGTAATTGCAGGGGAGCATATCAGTTTTCCATATTTGCAGAGATAAGTGTAACAGCTAGAAGAGCAGGGATACCTGTTGAAATATGTGTTGTGGATGGGGCAGGGGAAAAGATGGTTTGAAGTGCTGATGGGGAACTAGAAGAGGCAACAGTAATGGCAGAAAGGACTGGTGCTTTTCCAGGAGTAAGCTCAGATTGGGTAAGGTTCTCCTGATATGTGTCAAGGGGTGAACTAGCAGAATGTTCTTGGCTCTGTTGGCTTCTAAGTTTCTTGGGAGTCAGATTAGGATTTTGAAACATAGTTGGAGGATTTGGATCTGGATTTGATCTAGTGTAACAGATCTTCTTCTTTGGAGCCAGCTTCTGAATATATTTTTTAGTTTTTCTTGAAATATTTGAAGGATACAACTCTTGACAGTATCTTTCTAGGAAGTTTAAAATATGGGGGTTTTGAAGTTTCCTGAAGATCTATTGAAATAAGGAACTGATCAAGTATTTGAGACAACTATTCAAAGCCTAAAACTAAATTGGAGATAGACTGAAGAAAATTTTATTTACTCCTGTAATTGCATGGAAAAAGTAGTTTCAAAGGCTACCTGGCTAACTTTAGGCTCCATCTGTAGCTCTTTAAAATAAATAGCAGTAGCAAACAATTTTTCGTTCCCCAGTGGAGTCGCCAATGATGTTATCACTCAGGTTGTTCCCCAACAGTTGTAGGAAAGGGAATACGGTTGAGGTAACCACAGACCAATATTTTAGATACAGGTTCTAGCCAAAATGCATCCAGAGAGGGCTCTCTCTTTATGATTTAGCTTTGTTTTGAGGTATATTAGGCTAGTTATGAAGTACAAGGGTTTTCTTTTGAGTTTGTTTGGAAGGAGGGAGACTCAATAGTACAGTGAGGTAAAACTGAAAAATTTCAGTCCATTAGGCATGATGGAGTCAAAGAGGGATGGCTTCCTGAGTTAGGTTTCTTACTAGAGGATTTATCACAGAGCAAGGTACTCGAATATGGAACAATTTAAATGTTGGAATAAAATGGAATGGAGTCAATGGGTGAAGGGAAATTAAGAATCCTTCATCATGTTGATAGAGGGAAAATGGATGACTACTGCTAAGGAGCAATTAATAATTCCTTAGCTAATATTCAAGATGAAAGAACCAGGGGAAACAGGAGCAATTAAGAATTCCTATTTATGCTAATTTTGAAGAAAACATTAATAATAACAGAGACTGAACACAGAGTGCAAACAAGCAAATTTTGAGTTATTCTTTTTCTCTATTATTTAGATCATGAAATATATATGATATAGTAAACACAGAAACTGTAAAACACAAGTTAGAAGGGACTTATTGATCCATAAAAACGATTCAAGAATTTTGTAACACAGTACTTAGCATCAATTCTTCATCCAGTGAGCTCAATAAAATGGTTCCAATAGCCTTTTTATTTCCAAAATTGTTCAGTATTACAGTCAAAACTATGAACAATCACCATCAACCAACCAACCCCAAATACTTTGTCTGGGGCATATTTATACAGAAATGTCAAGATATCATACAAAATACCTTATAGAAATAATATCCGCAGACAATTAATGCTTCTTTTACATAGATAGAGACAGGTAGTCTCAAAAACAGGGAAACAATAAATAGATGCAATAAATTCATGATGCGCTGGTTCATCCGTCTTTATGAGATGTACTAGAGTTAGGGGTTGCAAGTTGGTTCCCAGCTGTCTTCTACTAATCCTCGGTGCTGGTTGTTCTGCCTTGGCTAGATTTTCTTAACTCTGATGTTATGCGCTTTGAACCACGTGAATCTGATTCATTCCTTTTTTCTCATTCTCTATGTAGAATAGATTTTCCAGGCTGTCATAAAGGGACTGGCCAGAAGGCAGTGCCTTCTTTCCTGAACTGCTTGAAGATGCATTAGCTTGATTAGCAACATATGTATTTAATTTATGAACATAGTCCTTGTGCTTCATCAGACAATCATTACTTCCTAAAGGACTTGGAAAACCTTTTTGATGCAGAAATATAAATTTTTCTGTGAAAGAATCAATTTCTACTTGCATGTCCTAGCATCTTCTGTCCAAATTTTGCATTAGAGTTCTCATGGTTAGAAATCTCTTGATGTCTAGAATGGTGCTTGTTCTGTCTCTAATATGCAGTGCTCGTAGTTCTTCACTGGTCTTGTTATTCAAAAAATGTATTAGCCTGTTAGCTTACTAAGGCATCTGTCCTAATAAGGCTCTTGTTTTCTGAATTTCCACTTGGGCAAATCCTATCAAATCAATCTGTTCATAAATGGTTTGGATGGATCTCCAAACATCACTAAGGGATTGAGTGATGTTGGTCCACAAAATTCCTCTGATTTCTACCAGAGGCTTATCCAGGGTGAGATCATTCTCTAAGGCCCTTACCTTGTTCTCCAATGTTTTGATCTCCCTTGTTTTCTCTGCCACAGTCATCTTGGATTTATCATAGCTCTGTTCAAACTTTTCCATTTTTCTTTGACTTGCTTCAGCTCTGATACTTGAAGTTTCAACTCCTCCATGGATTTTATTAATTGATCTGTAGTCATAGTTGTAGTGTTGCCTGATGCTGTTGCTGTTGCTGGGGTACCTGTGGTGACTTCTATTGTAGATGCTGGGACAGTGGGAGGCATTGCTGTTATAACTATAGAAGGGGCGGTTGTGACCGTTGGAGCTACTTCAGGTGGATGGGAGGTTGACTCTCCCTGCTTTTCTTGTAATGCTTTCTCCAATGCCTGCTCCGTCTCACTTAACCTTTCATTCATTCTCATAAGCAGGTCCATCATGTCCTCCTTTGACTTTTGCTGCACAACTTCTATGGTTTGTGGATGCATAGTAGAAGGTAGCTTTAATTATTTCCTGAGGGCAACAATGTCCTCTTCCTTCTTCTTCATCAATGCCTTTATGCCTTTGGCATCTTTGGGATCATGTCCCAGTTCAATAATAATGTTTTCCAAGGATTTGATTCTGTTGTCCTTAGCTAGAGAGGAAGCCTTCTCCAAATCTAGTTGAATAGAGGTGTTGCTCAATGAGTTTTGCAATTTATGTGCCAACATTTCCTTATCTGCCAATGTGGATTAGACCATCTCTCCACTTTGTTTATGCAACTCAATCTGGTCCATTGGATGAATGTATCTGGCAAGTACCTCTAGATTTGTCCTGATGTAGTTAGCTGCTGACTGTGGTTGTTGCACTTTAGGCTTAAAGTGGCTCAAGATTATTTTACCTTCTTTAATGTCATATGTAGACATTAACCTTTACTGGTTTCTGGGGGTCATCTTGAGAAATTGATTATAAAGTTACAGCCTCAATGGGTCATTCTGGGCCTTTATCTCCGTGAATGTTCTTTTGATATCAAAACCTTGCTTGCTTCACGGCCTAGTGGATGAAACTTCCACACTATGCTGCCTGTCTAGGTCCTGCCTGTGAGAGCTGGTGGATGTTTCTATTACTGGGGATGTCTCCTAGTTGACCATATTTTCCCCCCTTAGAATGCCTGTGGTTTCCTCAATAAATTCATCTTCTGATGGGGGTTTATTCTTTTCATTTTTGCCTCTGGTTGCTCTGCTGGTCCATTCATAGGTGTGCCTTCTTCTCTATCTCTTTTCTTGCCCTTCTCCTCATTTAGAGGATTCTGTAGTGCAAGAATTTCTAGTGCCTTGGTTTGGGCTAGAGGAATTTGCCCTTGCTGTTCTATCATTTCAGGTTGTTCTGTGTCTATCACTTCCTTGATGAGTAAGTTCTTTTTTTAAGGTACCCTCTACCCACTCATCCTGATTAGCAAATTGTTCTATTTCAGGGATCCTAGAATTGTTATAGGCCGATAGCCTATTTTTTACTTTTCTGTCACTTATAAATCCATTTGGGTCATATAATACCCACCATAAACTTTTCTTCAATTTAAGTTCTTCTCCCAATATCTTATCAACATCTTCCCATGCTTCCCTCTTATTAATGATAAAAGGGCCTAACTAGTTTCTTATTCTTAGCTGGGCCTTTTTCTTTGCACTGTAAAAGTGAGTTAAGTCTACATTGATAAGTTGCCTGAAATACTCCAGTGCAAACAATCTCATAGGCACATATTTGGGCAGCTTATAAAGGCATAGCTCACAGCCATATATTCTGATTTCGGTGTGATTCTAGTAGAAGTACCAGCCACCTATTCCGTATTTTTGGAGAGCTGTAAAATCTTCTACATATCACTAGAGAGTCTAGGAGGAGGAGTTCTCATTATTAGAGAGGAGACCAGATGTATAAACAAGTCAATGAATTCACAGTAGATATAAGGGGAGTCACGGACATTGTGGAAGGCTAAGGTCCAAAAGATCACAGACCTCCGCTCTCCTTTAGAATCCAATTTCCTGATGGGAAACTGAAAACTGTCTGATTGATAATATAGAAACAGATGATATATATAAGATGTGTACTTCAAGACTCCTTCTCTGTCTAGACTTATGAATTGGTCATGGATCTTCTTGGAAATGAAAGTAGCATAGTCATATTTGACAATAGGGGGTTGTCCTGGAGTAAATATAGACAACAAAACTAAGGTGGTTTCATCAACATATTCACTTGTCTTAAATCCCAGGACATAGGATATCATATCAATAATGAATCTTCCGGCTTCATTGAACTAGACATGCACATAGGGAGGTGGGACTTTGGGTTGGCACTCTAGTCTCACAAACGTTTGAGCAATACGGGTTATCTCTGAATTGGGCAGTTTAGGGCCCTGCTCAAGCAAGAATCCCATAGAAAGAGGAGCTAGAGGCTGAGTGGGTTTGAAGTGTAACATCTCAATGATGGATTCAAGAGTTATATAAAAGAGGACAGTTCCAGATGGAGTCTTAACTGCTCTTTGAGCAGGTTCATAATTGGCACAACATAGACAGATAATATCAGGGAAAACATTGACTGAAGGGAGGTAGCACATGGGCAGGTTGGATTCCCATATTCCATAGAGATCAAGGTTACTTTGGTGACTATTCCTAATTTCACAAAATGCCTGGAGGTGGTTTTTGCCACCAGTTAAGTCTTGGATTTGAAAATCTCTATCAGCCAAGGGTAACCACTCCAGGTCTTTATGCGGGGCATTAAGGGGAGCAATGTTCAGGGCCACCGGAGCTTCCATGTTTGTTCACTGTGTTTTCAACTAGAGGTTGGCTTTTGTGGAGAAAATGGGCAAAAGAGCAGTTTTGGATGTCTTGTTATGGCAATTATGGACTACTTCAGCTTGAATTTGGCTCCTATAGGTATAATTTAGAGAGGAAAACCGAAAATACAGGTTCGGGAGGTGGGACGGGCTAAATACCTATATTTTGGAGGCAAACCAGTGCTTGGCAGGCTGACCGACGAGCTGGAGAGCAGGACACTAGAGCTTTTGGCTAGCTGGCGAACTGGATGTGCTTCAAACCTAATTGGACGTAATTTGCATGCAGCAAGCTTCACAGTAACAATGGTGAAAATGACACTTTCCCGTGGTTTTTAACAAAATTGGCTTTCGCGGGGCTTTTGGCGCTTTTTGGTCAGATGACGTCATCGTGACGGGTCATTTTTTCGCGTAGTGGAGGGTACGTAAGGGTGACATGGCGATGATGTGGCAATGACATCAGTGGGCAGGGTCAGCGGGACGACGGTAAGCAGTATTGACCCGCACCGCTTATGGGCTAGAGTGGTTTGGGGCGGAGGGGCAGCAAGCACAGCGGGAAGGTGTTGTGTGTCCCTGGTACGACGGTAATACCACCAACTCCTTGGGAGTTAAAGTACAACAATGGGATGGGGAGTGATATGTTCTGGAGCTGTTTGATGGGAGAGCGCCGATCAGACGGTTGGCGCTCATTGGAGGTGACGGAGGGTTACGACGCGGGGCCTATACGACATATTTAAAGTTTTATATCGCATTAGGGTTATTTACCATTGGTTTATATGGTTGCGGGATTTGGTTATTAGGTTTGTTAATTAACATGAGGTTAATTAACTCCTTATGAGCACAGGGGAGGGTTCTTAATGTATTTGAGATAAATCATTAATTCCCGATGAACAACGTTATGATTTATAATAAAATCGGGGCAGGATATTAAAGTTTGGGGGTTATTATTTATTTATATAATACGGGGGAAGGGGAATTTATAAGGGATTTATATAATAAAGTTATTGGTTAATATGAATATGATGTAAAAATAAGAGCTAAGTCTAATGTTAAGAATCTTAGGCTAAGGGGATAAAAATGGTTTTACACTAGAAGTGTGGCTTTGTGTCTAAAGCAAGAATGTTCTTTACTCAGGATTTTTCATGAAATGAGGTGGGGTGATTTGGGAGTATTGAGAAGATCTCAATATCCTTGGGGGGAGGTTAGTAAGTGATTTTGGGAGAAGTGTGAAGGGAAGTTAGTCATGCCTCACTTGATTTGTAACCAAACAGTTGCCATGGTACTTATGATAACAATCAAATGAACATCTTTGAGAGACAAAATTAACCATAAGCATGCTTCTGCAACATCAAAACTGCCTACCCGGCCTATTGTACCTAACATTTTTTCTTCCTTTTCTATGGGTGCACTTGGACTAGCAAACCCTTTCAATCTTATTTTCTTTTCATTGCAATCCTATCTAAATATACCTTTATAATATCCAAGGGCTCAGGTTTAACAATTGAGCTCCTTTGCTCCTCTACCTATCTATTTACCTGCCAAGATTGAAGAGTTTGGACAGGTATTATTTCTCTATCTCTAAGACAAGTAAATTCAAATATGAACTGGCCAAGATTAAACTGTTTGGCCATCCAACAATTTTAGCATAAAGTTCAACAAACTGCACATCATCAGATCTTTGTAAAAACAGAATAGTAGTGGAATTTTGGACTTCCACACTTTCATGGTCCTTTGTTTGGGGTTCATTTCTTTCATTTTCTTTACCATTTCATTCTTCTTGCCCTTTGATTTTTATTTTAGGGCATACCCTCTTTACATTTTTTAATTGTTTGATCTTTTGAAAATATGAAAAACATTTGCAGTAGGGAAATGATGAACATATTGGGGATTTTAACCAATCAAACAGGAAATATGACACCTATTGGTATAGGAGCATAACACTAGCTCCACTTGAGGATGGCTTTCCTTGGTGGAAATTCAAGAACAACAGTTCAGATTTCCTTCTTCGTCACCTTTGATTTTTCTCTGAGATCTCCTTTTGCTGGTTGCTTTATTATACTTATGACAGTTGTACTTGTGAAGCTTAGGGCCTTCTCTTTGGGCTTTAACTTCAAAAATTTGTTGTCCAATCCAAACCTAGACATTATCCAATATAAAGTATGTACAGGTTAAGACAAAAATACCTCAGACAGTTGGAACAAAATAGTGCTTGAGCATCCGGCCATTAACAGGCCCTCCCTCTGCTGCTGTACCATCCAGACTCTTTAAAAAGTAAGTATTGTTTCCTTGTACAGCCTGGATGATAAAATGTCCCTTCCATAGGAAGTCAAACTTCCCATGTTATTCTTTATATTCTCTCCTGGAGTCCCATTTCAAAACCTTGTCTCCAATATAAAAGTCTTCTACCTTAGTCCTCTTGTCAAATATCTTCTTGAGTTGTTCTTGTAACACTTGAGATCTTTGATATACTTCCTCTCTAGTCTGTTGTAAATGAATAGTTTGATTTATTCTTCTCTGAATGTCATTGGGTTCTACCTGCACTTCTTGTAGCAACTTCATCACAGGGACTCCTAGAGATGAAGGAAAAATAGCCTCCATGCCATAAACCAATTCATAGGGGCTCATTCCAATGGATCTCTTTGTAGTCAATCTATCTACCCATAGTACATTGATAAGCTTCTTATGCTAGTTTTTCTTGTTTTCTTCTGATACTTTCTTAATGATATTGATCAGGCTCTTATTGGATGACTCAGCTAAACCATTACCTTGAGGGTAATAGGTTGTGGAGTGACCTAAGGTAATGTGGTACTTGTGACAGAAATTGATCATTCTCTTGGATTTAAACGCAACAACATTATTAGTTATAATCTTTTCAGGATAGCCAAATCTGGACATGATGTTGGTTTCTAAGAATTGCATGATTACTAAATCATTGGCTTGTCTACAAGGGATGGCCTCTATCCACTTGGTGAAATAGTCTGTGGCAATCAGGATCCATTTATGTTGGTTGGATGAGGGAGGATGAATTTCCCCAATGAAGTCTAAACCCCATTGTTGAAAAGGTTTTTCAGTGGAAATTGATTTAAGGGGTAGAGGCAAAAGTTTCCTCTTGCCTTCAAAGATTTGGCATTTATGGCAAGAAGTTACAAACTTCTTTACATCATCAAACAGGGTGGGCCAATAAAATCCAACCCTTAGTATTTTATCAGCAGTTGATTTCCAGAGCAAATGTCCACCACAGTCCCCTGCATGAAGTTCTTTGAGTACCTTGTCAGTTTCATCTTTTATCAAACAATTTAATAGAACACCTTCATGATTTTTCCAAAAGAGAGCACCATCCAAGATACAAAACTTTAAAGCTTTCATTTTTATAAACCTTTTCTTTGTTCTGGATAACCCTGGAGGAGCCTGCAGGTTTAATCATACATAACATATATCAGCATACCAAGGTGATACTAGGAAGGCCTGGCTGATTTGTGGAGTCGCCATCTCCTATTCATATCCAGTTCATTGATATCAAGGGCTTGAAAATTAGTTTCAGTCATAAGTTTAGCTAATCCTTGTCCTTTTATCAGCTTTTTTGGTTTAATTTCAATGTCATATTCCAAAATGTTAGCTATCCACTTGCCACGTCTGCCTTCGGTCCCATCTTGGGTTAGGATATCTTTGACAACAGTGCTTGGTACATAAGCTATTATGTGAGAGTATAGTATGTAGACCCTGAAATATTTAATGGCTTTCACAAGTTCATAAGCTTGTTTTTCCATGATTTGGTATTTTAGAGGTGCATCCCACAGTGCTTTGCTAAATAAGGCTATGGTTTTTCACATCCTTGATCATCTTTTTGTAGCAAAACAGCAGCAATAGTGTGTTATGATGCAAATGAAAAGATTATGAAGTCTCTGTCAAATTTTGGACTTGTAAGGATTGGTGTTCTAGTCAAATCCATTTTGATTTCTTTGAATGCATGTTTGGCTTCTACTGTCAATTTACCTTGGAATCATTTTTTAACATGTCATTCAATAGTCTGATTAATTCAGCTAGATTGGGTATGAATCTCCTTAGGAAGTTGATCTTTCTGAGGAAGGCTTGAAGTTCTTTGATATTTCTGGGGTGAGGAACTTGCAGAATGGTTTGTATTCTATCAGGGTCAATTCTTATGCCATCTTTTGAGATTATGTGATCTAACAGTTTGCCTTCTTCTAGGCCAAATAATGACTTCTTTGGATTTAGTGATATACCCTATTTTCTTCAGATTAAAAACACTTGTCTCAGATGATCTAGGTGTTGCTGATCTGATTTGGAAAACGTAGTGAGATCATCTAGGTATATGACCAGGAAATCATGATTTTCTTTAGCAAAATCTATGTCCATTGCATGTTGGAAGGTTTCCCCTGAATTCTTGAGTCCGAATGGCATTTTTACATTTTTGAAAGTTCCCCATGGAGTTGTAAATGCAGTTTTTTTCTGATCATCGGGGTGAACTAGAATCTGGTTGAAGCCTGAAAACCCATCCAACATTGAAATTCTAAAGGCACCTACTACCCTTTGTAAAATGTGGTCCACCTTAGGTAAGGGGTAGTGGTCCTTTAAAGAGACTTTATTTAAATTCCTCAAATCAACACACAACCTGATTTCTCCTATTTTCTTCCTAGTGGGCACTAAATTAGAGACCCATTCTGAAAATCTAATGGGTGTAATTATCCCAGCCTCATACTTTCTTTTTGACTTCCTTTTCAATTAGAGGGAGGAGCACAGGGTTGACCCTTCTGAGTTTTTGTTTAAAATGATTTTGATTTTCTTTAAGGGGTATGGTATGTTGAATCATATAAGTATCGTAAGATTTGAGATCTTTATAGCTCCATGCAAAAACATCCTAAAATTCCTTGAACAATTCAACATATTTAAGCTTTTGGTCAGGAGGCAAAGTTTTGGACAATTTTATCATTTTAGGATTTTTCTTAGTTCCTATGTTACATTCCTCAATCTCTGCATTTAGAAGCTGTATTTTGGGCTTCCTTGATATGTCATTAGAATAAAAAATGTCTTCCAGAGGAGTTAATTGTGTGGGTAAATGATTGTCCTTTAAGTCAATAACTTCAGATTCTCCTCCAATAGTTTCATCAACGTCTATTTCTTTAAGCTCTTGCAACTCTTTGGTGGTAAATTTTGTTGGATGTAGTATTTGAGTTGTTGTTTCAGCTAAAATGTGTGTTCCAATTTTGTTTATTTAATGAACTTCACAAACAGTGCCTGTGTCTATATTAGTGCTAGAAAATTCTTCTTTTAGGGTCAAGAAATTATTAATTTGAGTATCATAGTCAAACACTTGCCAGTTTTTTACATTGTCAGGTACAGTTGGCCTGTGCTTAATCTTAGCTGTAAAATGATGATTAGGTTCAAATGGAAGTTTACAAGTGCTAGCAAATGTTGCCAAACTGTGAGCCTGCAGGTTGTGTTTCCTTGGAATTTTGGCAAGCTATGTTTTTAGAAAGTTGTTGAGTATTTCAATTGCTGCCCCTCTATAAGATCTTAGTCTGAGATCGTTTGTGAGAAATTTTCCTTTCATTTGTTGAATAACCAAATCAGAGTCTCCCAAAACTGAAACCCTAACTACCCATAAGCTTTTGACCAATTTGAGTCCTAGCAAGAGGGCTTCATATTTAGCTATGATATTAGTGCATCTAAAATTCAACATGTATGCATGTCCTTCAACATGATCATTTTCTAGATTATGTATCCAAATTCCTGCTCCTACTCCTAGTTTATTGACAGATCCATCAAATTCCAAATACAATAGGATTTCTTGATTATAGCCAATATCAAGAGTCTTAGAAATTTTCTTACTGGGGAGATTTGGATTTTCAGTTTCATGTGGTTTCCCTTGTGTGTTTGATATATCATTGTTCACAAAAATTCCTTGAATTTGAACACTAGATTTCTTATTTATGAATTTTTTCTGCTCTAAAGCCAAAGCCTTGACATCAGTTGGGGGGTAAATTTCATCACTGTATAAGATGAAGGAGTCCATATCAGAATGCATGGAATATATGGGAAAATTCTAGGGTTTCTCCTAACTACTTACCACATACTTCATTAAAGTTTCTCTATGCAACCTCTTTGGTTGACCAAATACCGAAATGGTAGCATAGGACATATCCAACTGTAATTATCCTTGCATTTGTTGCTCCCCAAGACCTAGACAATAGCATTCCATATTTGGGTGGAATATCAGCTACCACCACATCCATTAAAATTGTTTTGGCTGGGTATTGGACTAATGATACACATAAGTCTTTGATTAGTCCTAGACATCTAACCTAGCTTGAATCAAAAGAGAAAAAGTCTTTGTATGGCCTGGTAATATCTAGGTCTAACTTCTCCATTACGGATTTTGGCATTAAATTATGAGAAGCACCATAATCAAACATTGCATTATGGAGTATCTTATCATGAATATTAAGACTTACATAGAAAGGAGGGACCCCTCCATCTACCGATTTTCCGTTTACTTCAGGGCCAATAATTAATTCAGGTTGGTCATCAAGGACATTTATTGCATCTCTATTTCCTAAAATTTGAAATGATCTGCTGATTTGTTCTCTATACACATGATGCTTAGCCAGTTCTGACAGTGGAATGGCTATCTTTAACTTGTCTATTTTGGTCTCAAGGTTGAAAGGTTTTTCAGTTTGAATTTTTGCATTTCGGGCATCAAGGTTTTCTTTTTCTGCAACATTTTTTGTACTTATCTCTTTTACAGGAATGTTGTTATGAGCTGAAGTTGTTTCTATGTCAATTTCTGGAGGTTCTCCCACAATTTCTTTGGAAGGAATGGAAGCTGAAGATTGTTTATTATGTTCTTGATTATCTGAAACATTTTCAACTGTTGAACTGTTTGGGTTAGGAATTGCCTTAGGAGGAGTTTGTATAGGAGGGTTCTTGATTTTAGCTTTGGTAGGTTGTTTGGTTTCTTTTGGTTTATTGTTATCAGGGACATCTATTCTCCTGGTTCTTAGATTATATTGTTTGTGAACTTCATAGGTAGTTGTGTCATATCCCTCCCTAAAATCAAATGATTCCCCTAATTGAATTTGGAACTAACCCAAAGTATGAGCCTCTTGGTCTTCTTGGGTCAAGAAAATTTATTGTTCACTATTGAGACCCGTTAAGTTAATTTGAGTGTCTTCTGTGGGCTCACTAGAAGCTGAAGCTTCAACATAGTTTTCTTGGAACGAAGGTCTAATGCTTTGGTTAGGACTAGCCTCTCCAATGTTAAAGTTTTGGTTTTCCCTAAAGTTTGGATTTCTCCCAGTATTGCTTGGTTGACCATCCCAAGGGGATTTTCTCTCAATTGTTTCTACTCTATCACCATGTCTGTCCATCCCTTTAATGATATCATCTAATTTTTGTTCAAAGGCAGTAGGTTCTTCTTTAATGGGTATCCTCCTTTCAACTCTAGCTCGAGCTCGTTTAGAAATCAGGTTGGCCTCAACACTAACAGCTATACTCTGCATGTCTTCTAAGCTCCGAGGAGCCCTTCCCTCAGCTGGTCTGCCATTTCAGAGTCAAATGCATCAGGGAATTTGATCAAGGCCAAGTCTGGTGGAGATTTGAAATTCTGAGGAATAGCATTGTATTCATTGTTAAATCTTGTGCAGTAATCTTGAACAGTTTCTTGTGGACCTCTCTTTAAGTTTTCATATTATGATAAGATGTGGAGGGGATCTTTTTTCTTTTCCCATCTATTTAAGAAGCTCTGATAAAGAGCCTCTGGATCATTCATACCGTTTGCAAGGAGTGATCTAAACCAGGTTCTAACATCTCCAGTTAAGCTTTGGACAAAGATTTTCATTCTTACATCATCATCATCAATCTCATAGTTTTCAAAATAAACCATCATTTTCTTGGTGTGTTGTTGAGCTATGTAAGTGTCAGTACCATCAAAATAAATGATTTTGCTTTGGTAATCTTGAGGGATAGCCCTTGGGCTTGCAGGTAATTTCAGGGGAGCATATCAGTTTTCCATATTTGCAGAGATAAGTGTAACAGCCAGAAGAGCAGGGATACCAGTTGAAATATGTGCTGTGGATGGGGGAGTGGAAAAGATGGTTTGAAGTGCTGATGGTGAACTAGAAGAGGCAACAGTAATGGAAGAAAGGATTGGTTCTTTTCCAGGAGTAAGCTCAGATTGGGTAAGGTTCTACTGATGTGTCAAGGGGTGAACTAGTAGAATGTTCTTGGCTTTGTTGGCTTCTAAGTTTCTTGGGAATCAGATTAGGATTTTGAAACACAGGTAGGGGATTTGGATCTGGATTTGATCTAGTGTAACAGATCTTCTTCTTTGGAGCCAACTTCTGAATATATTTTTTGGTTTTTCTTGAAATATTTGAAGGATACAACTCTTGATAGTATCTTTCTAGGAAGTTTAAAATATGGGGGTTTTGAATTTTCCTGAAGATCTATTGAAACAAGGGACTGATCAAGTATTTGAGACAACTGTTCAAAGTCTAAAATTAAACTAGAGATAGACTGAATCATCTTTTATTTATTCCTGTAATTGCATGGAAAAAGCAGTTTCAAAGGCTACCTAGCTAAATTCAGGCTCCATCTATAGCTCTTTAAAATAAACAACAGTAACAAACAATTTTTCGTTCCCCAGTGGAATTGCTAATGATGTTATCACTCAAGTTGTTCCCCAACAGTTGTAGGAAAGGGAATACGGCTGAGGTAACCACAAACCAATCTTTTAGATACAGTTTCGAGCCAATCTGCATCCAGAGAGAGCTCTCTCTTTATGATTTAGCTTTATTTTGAGGTATATTAGGCTAGCTATGAAGTACAAGGGTTTTGTTTTTAGTTTGGTTGGAAGGAGGGGGACTCAATAGTACAGTGAGGTAAAACTAAAACATTTCAATCCATTGGGCATGATGGAGTCAAAGAGGGGTGGCTTCCTGAGTTAGGTTTCTTACTAGAGGATTTATCACAGAGCAAGGTATTCGAATATGGAACAATTTAAATGCTGGAATCAGATGGAATGGAGTCAATGGGGGAAGGGTAATTAAGAATCTTTCATCATGTTGATAGAGGGAAAATGGATGACTACTGCTAAGGAGCAATTAAGAATTCCTTAGCTAATATTCAAGATGAAAGAACCAGGGGAAACATGATCAATTAAGAATTCCTGTTTATGCTAATTCTGAAGAAAACATTAATAATAATAGAGACTGAACACAGAGTGCAAACAAGCAAATTCTGAGTTATTCTTTTTCTCTATTATTTAGATCATGAAACATATATGATATAGTAAACACAGAAACTGTAAAACACAAGTTAGAAGGGACTTATTGATCCATAAAAATGATTCAAGAATTCTGTAACACGGTACTTAGCATCAATTCTTCATCCAGTGAGCTCAATAAAATGGTTCCAATAGCCTTTTTATTTCTAAAATTGTTCAGTATTACAGTCAAAACTATGAACATTAACCATCAACCAACCAACCCCAAATACTTCGTCTGTGGGGGTATTTATACAGGAATGTCAAGATATCATACAAAATATCTGATAGAAATAATATATGGTGACAATTAATGCTTCTTTTACATAGACAAAGGCAGGTAGTCTCGAAAACAGGGAGACAATAAATAGATGTAATAAATTCATGTTGCGCTGGTTGATCTGTCTTTATGAGATGTATTGGAGGTAGGTACTGCAAGTCAGTTCCCAGCCGTCTTCTATTGATCCTCGGTGTTGGTTTTTCTACCTTGGCTAGATTTTCTTTAACTCTAATGTGATGCGCTTTGAACCACGTGAATGTGATTTATTCCTTTCTTCTCATGCTCTATGTAGAATAGATTTTCTAGGTTGTCATAAAGGGACTGGTCAGAAAGCAGTGCCTTCTTTCCTGAATTGCTTGAAGATGCATTAGCTTGATTATCAACATATGTATTTAATTTATGAACATAGTCCTTGTGCTTCATCAGATGATCATTACTTCCCAAAGGACTTGGCAAACCTTTTTGATGCAGAATTGTAAATTTTTTTGTGAAAGAATCAATTTCTACCTGCATGTCCTGGCATCTTCTGTCCAAATTTTGCATTAGAGTTCTCATGGTTAGAACTCTCTTGATGTCCAGAATGGTGCCTATTCTGCCTCTATATCCAGTGCTTGCAGTTCTTCACTGGTCTTGTTATTCAAAAAATGTATTAGCCTGTTAGCTTGCTAAGGCATCTATCCCAATAAGGCTCTTGTTTTCTGAATTTCCACCGGGGAAACTCCTATCAAATCAGTCTGTTCATAAATGGTTTGGATGGATCTCTAAACATCACTAAGGGATTGAGTGATGTTGGTCCACAAAATTCCTCTGATTTCTGCCAGAGGCTTATCCAGGGAGAGATCATTCTCTAAGGCCCTTACCTTGTTCTCCAATGTTTTTATCTCCCTTGTTTTCTCTGACACAGTCATCTTGGATTTATCATAGCTCTGTTCAACGTTTTCCAATTTTTCTTTGACTTTCTTCAGCTATGATACTTGGATTTTCCACTCCTCCATGGCTTTTATTAATTGATATGTAGTCATAGCTGTAGTGCTACCTGATGCTTTTGCTGTTGCTAGGGTACCTATGGTGACTTCTGTTGTAGATGCTAGGACAGTGGGAGGCACTACTGTTATAACTGTAGGAGGGGTAGTTGTAACTGTTGGAGCTACTTCAAGTGGTTGGAGGTCGACTCTCCCTTCTTTTCTTGTAATGCTTTCTCCAATGCCTACTCCTTCTCACTTAACCTTTCATTCATTCTCATAAGCAGGTCCATCATGTCCTCCTCTGACTTATGCTATACAACTTCTGTGGTTTGTCGATGCATAGTAGAAGGCAACTTTAATTGTTTCATGAGGGCAGCAATGTCCTCTTCCTTCTTCTTCATCAATGCCTTTATGCCTTTGGCATCTTTGGGATCATGTCCCAGTTCAATAATAATGTCTTCTAAGGATTCAATCCTGTTGTCCTTGGCTAGAGAGGAATCCTTCTCCAAATCCAGTTGAGCAGAGGTGTTGTTCAATGAGTTTTGAAATTTATGCGCCAACATTGCCTTATCTGCCAATGTGAAGTAGACCATCTCTCCAGTTTGTTTATGCAACTCAATCTGGTCCATTGGATGAATGTCTTTGGCAAGACCTCTAGATTTGTCCTGATGTAGTCAACTGCTGACTATGGCTGTTGCACTTTAGGCTTAAAGTAGCTCAAGATTATTTTATCTTCTTTAATGTCATATGCAAACATTAACCTTTGCTGGTTGTTGGGGGCCATCTTGAGAAATTGATTATAAAGTTGTAGCCTCAGTGGGTCATTCTGGACCTTTATCTCTGTGAATGTTCTTTAGATATCAGAACCTTGCTTGCTTCGCAGCCTAGTGGATGAAACTTCCACACTATGCTGCCTATCTAGGTCCTGCCTGTGAGAGCTGGTGGATGTTTCTATTACTGGGGATGTCTCTTGGCTGACAATTTTTCCCCCCTTAGGCTGCCTTCGGTTTCCTCAATAAATTCATCTTCTAATAGGGGGTTTATTCTTTTCCTTTTTTCCCTTGGTTGTTTTGCTGGTCCACTCATAGGTGTGCCTTCTTCTCTGTCTTTTTTCTTGCCCTTCTTCTCATTTAGAGGAGTCTGTAGTGCAGGAATTTTTAGTGCCTTGGTTTGGGCTGGAGGAATTTTCCCTTGCTATTCTGTCATTTCAGGTTGTTCTGTGTCTATCACTTCCTTGCTGAGTAAGTTCTTCTTTTAAAGTACCCTGTACCCACTCATCCTGATTAGAAAATTGTTCTATTTTAGGGATCTTAGAATGTTTATAGGCTGATAGCCTGTTTTTTACTTTTCTGTCACTTATAAAGCCATTTGGGTCATATGGTACCCACCATAAACTTTTCTTCAATTTAAGTTCTTCTCCCAATATCTTATCAGCATCTTCCCATGCTTCCCTCTTGTTAATGATAAAAGGGCCTAATTGGTTTCTTATTCTTAGCTAGGCCTTTTTCTTTGCACTGCAAAAGTGAGTTAAGTCTGCATTGATAAGTTTCCTGAAATACTCCAGTGAAAACAGTCTCATAGGCACATATTTGGCCAACTTATAAGGGCATAGCTCACAGCCATATATTCTGATTTCGGTGTGATTTAGGTAGAAGTACCAGTCACCTATTATGTAGTTTTTGGAGAGCTGTAAAATCTTCTGCATATCACAAGAGAGTCTAGGAGGAGGAGTTCTCATGAGTAGAGAGGAGACCAGATGTATAAACAAGTCAATGAATTCACAATAGATATAAGGGGAGTCACAGACATTGTGGAAGGCTGAGGTCCAAAAGATCATAGACCTCCACTCTCCTTTAGAATCCAATTTCCTGATGGGAAACTGAAAATTGTCTGGTTGATAATATAGAAATAGATGATATATATAACATGTGTACTTGAAGACTTCTTCTCTCTCTAGACTTATGAATTGGTCATGGATCTTGTTAGCAATGAAAGTAGCATAGTCATATTTGACAGCAGGGGGCTGTCCTGGAGTAAATATAGACAACAAAACTAAGGTGGTCTCCTCAACATATTCACTTGTCTTAAATCCCAAGACATAGGATATCATATCAATAATGAATCTTCCAGCTTCATTGAACCAGACATGCACTTAGGGAGGTGGGACTTTGGGCTGGCACTCTGGTCTCATAAACGTTTGAGCAATACAGGTTATCTCTGAATTGGGCAGTTTAGGGCCCTGCTCAAGCAATAATCCCATACAAAGAGGAGCTAGAGGTTGAGTGGGTTCGAAGTGTAACATCTCATTGATGGACTCAGGAGTTACATAAAAGAGGATAGTTCCAGATGGAGCCTTAACTTCTCTTTGGGCAGGTTCATAACTGGCACAACATAGATGGATAATATCAGGGAAAACATTGACTGAGGGGATGTAGTACATGGGTAGGTTGGATTCCCATATTCGATAGAGATCATAGTTACTTTGGTGACTGTTCCTAATTTCACAAAATTCCTGGAGGTGGTTTTTGCCACTAGTTAAGTCTTGGATTTGAAAATCTCTGTGAGCTAAGGGTAACCACTCCATGTCTTTATGCGATGCATTGAGAGGAGCAATGTTCAGGGCCACCGGAGCTTCCATGTTTGTTTACTGTGTTTTCAACTAAAGGTCAGCTTTTGTGTAGAAAATGGGAAAAAAAGCAGTTTTGGATGTCTTGGTATGGCAATTATGGACTGCTTCAGCTTGAATTTGGCTCCTATAGGTATAATTTACAGAGGAAAACTGAAAATACAGGTTCGAGATGTGGGACGAGGTAAATACCTGTATTTTGGAGGTGAACCAGTGCTTGGTAAGCTGACCTATGAGCTGGATAGCAGGACACTGGAGCTTTTGGCCGGGTGGCGGACTGGATGTGCTTCACACTCAATTGGACATAATTTGCATGTAGTAGGCTTCATAGTAACAATGGTGAAAATGACACTTTCCCATGGTTTTTAACAAAATTGTCTTTCATGGGTCATTTGGTGCTTTTTGGTCAGATGACATCATTGTGACAGGACATTTTGTTGCATAATGGAGGGTACAGAAGGGTGATGTGGTGATGACATCAGCGGGTGGGGTCAGCGGGAGGACGGTAAGCAGTATCAGCCCGTACCACATATGGGCTAGAGTGGTTTGGGGCGGAGGGGCAGCGAACATGGCGGGAAGGCACCGCGTGTCCCCGGTACGGTGGTAATACCCCCAGCTCCCCAGGAGTTAAAGTATAGCAGCGGGATGGGGCGCGATATGATCTGGAGCCAATCGATGGGAGAGTGCTAATCAGACAATTGGTGCTCATTGGAGGTGACGGAGGGTTACGACGCGGGGCCCATACGACATATTTAAACTTTTATATCGCATCGGGGTTATTTACCATTGGTTTATATGGTTGTGGGATTTGGTTATTAGGTTTGTTAATTAATGTGAGGTTAATTAACTCCTTATGAGCGCAGGGGGGGGGTTCTTAATGTATTTGAGATAAATCATTAATTCCCGATAAACAACGTTATGATTTATAATAAAATCGGGGTGGGATATTAACATTTGGGGGTTATTATTTATTTATATAATACGGGGAAGGGGAATCTATAAGGGATTTATATAATAAAGCTATTGGTTAATATGAATATGATGTAAAAATAAGCGCTAAGTCTAATGTTAAGAATCTTAGGCTAAGGGGATAAAAAGGGTTTTACAACAGAAATGTGGCTTTGTGTCTAAAGAAAGAATGCTATTTTACTCAGGCTTTTTCATGAAATGAGGTGGGGTGATTTGGGAGTATTGAGCAGATCTCAATATCCTTGGGGGGAGGTTAGTAAGTGATTTTGGGAGAAGTGTGAAGGGAAGTTAGTCATGCCTCACTTGATTTGTAACCAAACAGCTGCCATGGTACTTATGATAAAAATCAAATGAACATCTTTGAGAGACAAAATTAACCATAAGCATGCTTCTGCAACATCAAAACTGCCTACCCAGCCTACTGTACCTAACATTTTTTCTTCCTTTTCTATGAGTGCACTTGGACTAGCATACCCTTTCAATCTTCTTTTCTTTTCATTGCAATCCTATCAAAATATACCTTTATAACATCCAAGGGCTCAGGTTTAACAATTGATCTCCTTTGCTCCTATACCTATCTATTTACCGGCCAAGATTGAAGAGTTTGGACAGGTATTATTTCTCTATCCTAAGACAAGTAAATTCAAATATGAACTGGCCAAGATTAAACTGTTTGGCCATCCAACAATTTTAGCATAAAGTTCAACAAATTGCACTTCATCATATCTTTGTAAAAATAGAATAGTAGTGGCATTTTGGATTTGCACACTTTCATGGTCCTTTGTTTGGGGTTTATTTCTTTCATTTTCTTGACCATTTCATTCTTCTTGTCCTTTGATTTTTCTTTTAGGGCATACCCTCTTTACATTTTTTAATTATTTGATCTTTTGAAAATATGGAAAACCTTTGCAGTAGGGAAATGATGAAAATATTGGGGATTTTAACCAGTCAATCATGAAATATGACACCTATTGGTATAGGAGCATAACAGGCAACACCCAGATCTACCAGCACATTCAGAATTTCTACCCCATTAATTTGCACTATGAGAATTGGGTTCCCTGGATCTCCATACTTTATAGGCATTGACTTTCCCATCATAAAATATGATAATTTTCCCATGACGTGAATAGTAAGGGGGTCTTTGGATTTCTTTGTAGGCTTCTTTGAACAATATTCCCTAAGAGTCTTTTCATATATCGGTACATCCTTCATAGCTTGTAATAGGGGATTTTTGACAAATAAGTTTTGTAATTCACCTAATAAGTCAAATTCATCCTGAGGGCATGATTTACTCAAAGTCAGTCTCTCTGGATAGGGTGGTTCAGATTGATGTTGTTTTGCAGGAGGCACCTGGTTTCTACCAATTTTTTTGGTTGCTTATTAATTAATTCTGATTCTTTACCTTCACTATCAAGTTGTTCAATGATAAGTGGTGGAGGTTGAGCATCAACTATCCGTCTTGATCGCAACTTCATTCCATACAACTCTGTGGTGGAAATTCTATACAAAGGTAGGTTAAGAATCTCAATTTGATGAACTCCCTTATTAATAGGATTCAGGTTAGGTTGGATGGGAAGCTAAGGAAAAATAGGTTGACTACCAAGGGGCACATTAGAGGGTAGTTAGAGTTGCTGCTATGGCATCATCTGAGGAAACTAGCCAGGAGAAGATCCTCGCCAAGATGGAGCCCATGGGGAGCTAAAACTAGAGTGAGGGTTCCACTACTACGAAGGTGGAACTAGTATTGTGGCCACATGTGTGGATAGGGCATGGAATGAGGATTCATATTGAAATTACTAAAATATTGAGATGGGTCTGAGTACATACTTTGATTTCCCATTGGTGGTCGAGGTTGCCATGGCTTTTTAGACCCCATGAGGTACAGTTGCTCTGTGTCTTATCCTATCCCTTGAAACACTTCTTTTAGGCTTGGTAAGGAGGGGCATGAGCTTGTTGCATGATTTAATTCACAGATTGCACATTCCTCTATGGATTTCAATGGAAATTCCCTCTCTGGATGCTTCTTTCTACACTTCAGGAATAATATAGCCATGGTCCTATCCAATTCCTGTTGCTTCTATTTCACTTGTAGCATATCCATTTATGCCAATAGAGTACTCAGGATATCCATTCTCAAGTTGTCCAACAAGTTTCTAATTTATGCCTTCGTAACTCCCACACCAGATACCCTTGCTGAGAGAATCCCTTGTCTATTTCTTGTGAGCCCCCTCGAGCATTGAATGCATAGTTCACAGATAACCTCAAATATTTCCTTCGAGATATGTCCCTTTCCTATGATGTTCAACAATTCCAAAGAATCCTCACGAAAATCTCGGAGGAGGATAATTTTTAAATATCCTTGTCCAGGTCGAAGTGACTTGACCTCTGTAATGTGTACTTAAATCATTCCACATGGTCTTCCAAGCTCTCGTCTTATTTTTGTGTGAACTTAAAAATTTCCTCTTTGATGTTCCGGGATTTGCAGTGATCCTGGTATTTTTCCAGAAAAGCTGTCAGCATATCATCCCATGTGGAAATAGAACTTCCTCCAAGGCCCATAAACCATCGCAAAGTTGTCCCTTTTAGCGTAGAAGGGGAATTTTTTAACTTCTGGGAGTTCATCATGTAGTCGTATCCCCAACAAACTATGTCAAATTAAAATAAAATTGTTGGGGTCTTTTGAAAGAAGCCCATGAATGCTTGGTAAGGCTGCTAATAGAATAGGCTTCATGGGCACACCATCTCCTAGATCCCTGATCAGGAAATCGATAGTGGAGGTTGTAGGAGCCATAAATATCCTCCAATAACCACTGGGTATTTCAATAGGCTCTGTGGAAGATGGTTGAGGGTTCCTTACCACTCGGGTTCGAGTTGCTTTAACGGAACTTCCCCGGTCCCTTGGTGATGCGAGTGCCTCTATGTTTCCTTCTCCTACGTCCTGATGACTTGATCCCTCGACTACAACCTCATTTCTTTTGTTGGAGTGGCCTGACCCTATTGATGTTCTGTTTGCAACCTCTTCCCCTTTTATTACCAGCGTAGGGTTCCCCTGGTCAGGTATACTATTGGATGTCTCCTCAACCACTGGAGGGGCTTGCTATGTCAAATCACCAAAGAATGTTGTATACATCACTGGTTGATCTACCGATTGGCCCTCGGATTTTAGTCTCTGTGCATCTGGTCTCACATCTGCGTGAAAGGATGCTTCTGATTCAACTTTTTCTATAATTGGCTGGATGTAAGTCTTTCTTCTCAAGTCTAGTCCTCTCCTCTTTGGGACTCTTCCTCTGCCCCTCTTATTTGGTTCTATGTTCATAAAAATGTCGATATGACATAAGGTCTTGGTGTCAACCTACAACGCTCTAGTCTTGAAGTAAGGTGTCAAAAGACAATCCCCTCCCCAAGACAAAAGACCTTAAGAAAAGAGAGACAACTAACAAAAAAAAAGGAATCTAGGGTTCAAGGCCCAGAGTAGGGCGTCAAAAGACTCCTCCCTCCCTAAGACAAGGAATTGAAACAAAAACACACCTCCGAGAAGACATAATACTTCCATATCTGAAGTAGGAAAGAAACACCTATGCCCAGGACCTAGAGTAGAGTGAGAAAACTCGCTCTCTCCCTAGGATAAGAGATTGACCCTCTGGTTGGTCTGAATTGTGTCTTGCACCTTGTTAGCCTCCCTGGAAATGGTGCCAAAATGTTGGGGTCCAGGTATGAACAATATATTCACCCTTTTTCCTACATTAATTTATCAATCCAGGTGTGTATCCTTTTCAAGAAAATACGCAAAGTATATGCAGGGGCAAGGTTACCATCTGATACTGACCAAGGGTTCGTGATTGATACTCAAAACATTGCTATAAAATTGAACTTAAATATAGTACTTCAAGAAAAGCAATTACAAGAATTAACAATCTGCAACAACAACCATGAAATAATAAATGACACGCAATAGGAAATACACAACACCTGATTAGAAGAGCCGACCCAACTCTCTGATCAAGGCTGCATTAATCACAATGAAGAGTGAAGTAGCAATGAGGTGATATATTATTAATCTGGAAAGAGCTATTACAATATTAATGGGGAGTCCCATTTTTACAGGAATAACCTGTCTTTTATACACAATGAAGGAGAACAACATCTTTCCCCAAACCCTGGTACCTATATACCCAGAAATATAGATTAGTTTAGAACGACACCGACACCTGATGAACAAGATCAGCGAATGATCCAAGAATGGTTCAGGGGTTTGCGACTCTAGCTACACTGCTTCCTTGGTCGTTTCTATGAATTGTGGATCTGCTATGGGATACTGAAAGATCGACACCTATTCTCCAGAAGTTGTGGTCAAACATGCGTTTTAGTGCTGTGAATAGGCAAAACCCCACAACTTTACTTCATTAATAGAATATTCCAATAGACAGGAAAGGGGTAATTACCTTGCGAATTTAGCATAGTAAACACAGGTGAATAAGTGCAAAAAGGAAAAAAAGAGAGATGGAAATGCAATAGAAAGATAGCCCAATTTGATGCCCAACAGATGCTATATTCTGTTGGAGTGAAGAATGGCAACAAAGCCTGCATGTATTATAGGAGAAAATGGTCACCGCATCAATCCTAGTCTTCCTGGATTGGAAGAAGGAATTTCATGTGCATGTGGACGTGTCATGTATTGCATTGGGGGCAATACTGACACAGGCTGGTGAGGGAGATTTGGATCACCCTATAGCGTTTGCAAGTAGAAAGCTGTCTAAAGCTGAGAAGAACTATTCAACGATAGGGCACGAAGGGTTGGCTATGGTGTATGTGCTCCAGAAGTTCAGACATTACTTTTTAGGCAGACACTTCAAGATGTATACAGACCATTATGCATTGAAGTACCTAGTTAAAAAGCCTGTGTTGGGGGGGAAGATATGCAAATGTTTGTTTTTGTTTCAAGAATATGATTTCAAAGTCATTGTGAAGCTAGGATGATTGAATGCAAGGCTAGATCATCTGTCATGCATTAAATAGGAGAGGAGCCTACTAATCTGGAGGAGGTGCTCTTAGATGCGCATATTTTTGTAGTATGTGTCATAGACAATCAATTTAAAGATATTATACACTTCCTAACGATGGGAATGGCCCCAGAAGGGTATACTAGTCAACAAAAGAAGGAAATGGCCATGCAAACGACATAATTTTCTATAATTGTAGGACATCTGTATAAAATGGGATCGAATGAAATACTGCGACATTATGTGCCTGAGTTTGAACAAAAGAGAATCTCTGTTGAAGCTCATGGAGTAGTTGCGGGAGGACATTATCCAAGAAAAGCAACATCACAAAAGATTTTACATGATGGGTTGTGGTGGCCGACGCTGCACAAGGATTTCAAGGCTTATTGTAAGGCATGTGATGCATGTCAGAAGATAGGTAGGCTATCATGGAGGAAAGATCTACCTCTGAATCCGCAGCTATCATTACAACCATTTGAGAAGTGGGCAATTGATTTTGTAGGACCAATTTAGCCTTCAAGAAAGAAGACATGTGCATGGTACATCATCATCGTGACTGAGAATTTGACTAAATGGGTAGAGGCGCAACCTGTAAAGGACTGTACAAGGGAAACAACAGCAGAGTTCCTCTTTGAGTATGTGCTGACTAGATTCAATTGCTTGAATATTTTGATGAGAGATCATGGTACACATTTCCTTACTAAAATGATCAGCGCGTTGATGGAGGAATTCCAAGTTTATCATCAGAAGAGTATGCCATACCACCCACAGGCTAATGGGATGGTGGAAGCATTTAATAAGATACTGGAAAATGAACTCACGAAGGTTTGCAATGCACAAAGGAAAGATTGGGATGTGCGCATACCTGCGATGTTATGGGCTTACAAAAATAATTGCAAAAAGCTAACTGGACAGACACCTTTTAAGCTGGTTTATGGTGTAGAAGTTGTGATGTCGATGGAGTACATTGTACCTAGTCTATGCATCGTAGCGTTCACAGGAATGGTAGATCACAAAGCCTTGGAGGAGTGGCTCGTGCAGATGACAGGACTTGAAGAAGACAAATTTTTGGTTGGATTCCATCAACAATTTCAAAAGGAGCATGAAAAGGCATGGCACAATTGGCACATCAAACTGCACACCTTCAAGGTAAATGATTTAGTTTTATTATATGACAACAAGTTTGATAAATTTCTAGGAAAATTTCGGATGCATTGGTTGGGGCCATATGTCATTAAGGAGATTACTAATGGTGGAGCAGTTCAACTGGTGAAATTGAATGGAGATCCATTTCCAATGAAGGTAAGTGATAACTGATTGAAGCCATACACTGGGGATCCAACCAGATGACTATATGGTGGACGCACAGTCTTAGCACTCCAGGAAGCTGAAAAGATGTGCAGGACTGTAAACTACACTACTCGAGTTGTAGAGCTGCACAACTGGGAGACTTCGTAGAAAGGAAGAACGTCATAGCATTAGCAGAAGCGTGAGGGGAGTTGTGCTATAGGAGAAGAAACCATGCAAGGAAACCAGAAAGTGACCGTTATAATCACTGCTCATGATTTGACAGTGAGAAAACGACTAAGAGGAGCAGGAAGGTGACATTTAAGGTGGAATTTAAATTTGAGATCTTTAAAAATATGCAGCCAATCTAGCATTTATGAGCATATTTTGGGGGGGAAGGGTTGGATTTGAATTTGTATTTGCCTATAAATTACAGATGACCCCCCAATGAAAAACACTTTGCATTTTGAGAGTTGATGTGTCGAGCTATTAGTTGTGCATGAACCCTGCGAGTTTTGAGGCTTTGGTGGCATGTTTAGTGTTTGATAGGTTGCCTAAGGAAACCCAAAAGATTCTTAATAGCCTCATATTGGTGCCTGTCACGCAGAATTAGTCGATCTTGCGGACAAGATAGACCTTCCTAGAATCTAATGAAGACCTAATGACAAACAAACCAACTAGACACTATATTTCTCTAAATGCGCTTTATAAATAGTGGTAAACAAATGTGTTTAAGGACCTACCTCATGTCCAACGCAAGTTCGGAGATGCCTTCACTCCTTTGATCCAAGTTCCTTCGTCGCAAACCTGCAAGCACAAAAAAGGCAAACGATTAAATAACACCTGAATATCCAATATTATAAAACATATTTAACATGAAAGTCAAGGAGTCCATGAAACAAATAGCATAAGATACTTGTTGAGAAAAATGAGCTTGATTGTATTAATTCAAAAGAAAAGAACCTTACAACCTTTGCCTTGACGCTGTACAAGTCCTTCCAGGGTCCAACAAGAAGTCTCCTCTACTTTGACAAGCTTCACTCACTCCCTAATGGGGCCAAAAAGGTATGTGATCTCTCCTCTTAAGCTCAAATAGGAAGTCTTGATTTCACTAGCATTTACCTCAAAAGTTCAGCTTCTAACCTCCCTGGCCACTGACCCAATGCCTCAATTTATAGTGCAATGGAGATCAGTTACCAGCTCCTCCTTCAAAGGGATAGAGTCCTCCTTCCAAGGGATAGCTCCTCTCAACAAGGGATTAGTTCCTCCTCTCATGGGATGCATGAACCACTTGGAGCGAACAATCCACGTAACAAATGCTTCTAGAAAACTCTAGAATTAACCCAAGATGATTTTTTTAAGATAAAGATTGCGCCTTTTGACTTTTAATGGGGTACGCACCCTCCCCTTTACATACAAACGTATAGTTATGCAGATACCTTGAAAAAAGTGCGGCTCGTAGGCAAAATAAGAGAAAGGCGAACAGAAGTTAATTCTTTTTGATTCTTTTGTCTCTCTTTCTCAAGCATTTTTTGAAGAGCTGAGTTTAAAGACCATGCTATACTGGTAATCCGTGATGATAGGCCTACAAAACCGAACTGCATAATCAGGGTGACGATATTTTTGTATAATAGATTGCCCCCTAAAGTGCGAAGTCTGTAGTAGATGAGGATTTCATTTATCATTTAGGAAGAGTGGAGTACTTTATCATTTCGAGGATCATCTTGTGGAGAGCCCGGTTGGAACCTGTAAAAACATTCAATGCAAATATATATATGAGATCATATCATCGCTGAGGTAGGCATTCCCATACTCAGATAAAAACTGACTAAGAGACTGAAAACTGACTAGAAGACTAACTACTGCTCTGATATAAGAATGATCTCGTAACACATCATAAGTACAGACACATGTGGACATAGTATGGACGCAGCCATCTGTTTATGAATAGTCCATAATATAATGAATACAAAATTCCTCGCAACCTGGACGGTGGAAACTAGATCCAGGGTCTTCATTTCTACGTTCCGAAACAGTACGATTGTATCCACGTGATTGAATGTGTCGAAGTTGAACATGGTAAAAACCGCTTGATTACCAATCAATGATGTAAACTGTTAACAAGCGTGAGAGAAACCACCAATAATGACAATGGCTCTCAAAGTACTCAGCACAATCCATGAAATGTGATAAGATGTGTTGATGTCGAACATGTCACGGAATCCTTTGATCGAAAGTCGATGATGTGAACTGTCGTCAAAGGCGAGAAACCTGCCATTGAGGCATGCAGATTTCAAGGTACTGACGATTCCTAGATCATCTTTCTAGATAATGAGTCGGAGTCGATAGAAAGCGATCCGTCGTAAGCAAGCTCACGACACGAAATCATAGATCAAGTTGAAGAAATTTAGCTGCAAGGACTGACTCAGGGATGGTAAAGATGAATGACAGACATTTTGCAGATAAATGGCTTATTTGCACTGACCTCTTGAACACATAACGACACGACAGATGGTTCGGTGACAATTGACCCAAAGTTAATACCCAGAAACCGGCTGAAGACTTTCAATATAGTTCAATAAACTGTTAGGTAAAGGATTTCCCAACCCAGGTGAATGAAAGTGTCGTGTTCAAGAGTGGTTATAAAGTATGAAAAACAGACTCACTTTTCTCTCTTTTCCCCCACCATTTCTGGCAAGTACCTCTTTATTTTTTACAAGCTTGAGGAGGATAACATATGCTTGATTATAAGCTCACCCTTCGGGTGAGTCCAACTTAGTTTAAATGCAAACCCTAACAAGGAGTGGTTCGTTCTTGTTTGTAATGGAACAGGTCCTTTACTGTCGAATTTTAACGAGTCCAGTATAGGAGAAACTCGGCGTTTTTCATTTTTAGAGAGTCTGAAAAAACTAAAGAAGACTCCAGGGTTTGACTTTTTCGTAAATTTGTGTCTCCCCAGCCCGAAAAAGTATAAAATAATACTTGAGAGAACCACTTGATCTTTTACGACCAAGGAGTACTTTTCGTTATTAGTGTCTTTGATCCGAAAAAGTAAAAAAGCAACCAAGGACACGTCGTTTTATAACCAATATCGAATTTGAAACGACAAAAATCCGGCGATCTTTTTATGTTTTTACGGTCGAAAAAGAGCTGTAAATCGACCGTCTTTTAATTCTGTTTTAACGAGTTTAAAAGAGAAACTCGGAAATCTTTTCATGTTTTAGGAGTCAGAAAAGGGATTAAAAGGTGACTCTGGTCGAAAATGATCGATTTCGCCTGAATAATCCTGTTATCTTGCACAAAAACACGAACATTACTCATACCTGCTTAAAAGAGATAAAAACGTCATAATAATACCTTTTTAAAGTGAAACATAAACAAATTTGGAATTCATTTACTCAAAAAACTTATAAAAAGGGGTTTTTACAATTCATTTTTACTATTTGTGATTTGGGTGAGGAAATAGTGTTTTTGCTTTGAAAAATTCCCGAGAGGATTGCGAAGAATCCAACCGTCGGAATCGGACGTCGTCTTCACCAGGTAATCCACATCATCCTCCTCTTGTTTTTCATCCATTTAGTTTTTCATTTTAGTCATTTATTTGGTTTTTTAGGAGGGTTTTTGGGCGAAAACCCCGCGCTCGGGGTACGCAGGTCCACCACTGCTAACCTGCGGACCCCGACTTTTTCTCCATTGGGAAAAAGGTCGGGGTCCGCACCTTCCCTTTAGACAAAGTGTGGTCCCATGTACTGTGTCTAAAGGCAGAGTGCGTACCCCGGCACAAGGGTTTCCAACCAAAAATCCTCAAAATTGGACCAAAGAAAAACTTTTCTAGCATGCTAATTGGTCTTTTGGCTTGATGTAGGGAGTACATCATGCTGGATTGGAGAGAATGCGAGCACGAGGATGTGGATGCAGCTGCATGGAATCATCAACCTTCGTTGGATGCTTTGAGAGCATGCAGACTGTACAAATACTGGGCCATTCCTAGCATGAGGGCTCAGGTGGACTTCTTGCAATGGATGGTTGACAGGTGGAACGTCCAGGACCAGTGCTTCTTGATTGGTGGCCACCAGCTCGA
>APFE030568321.1:47011-69004 GCA_000404065.3 Pinus taeda
GATGGGATGCATGAACCACTTGGAGCGAACAATCCACGTAACAAATGCTTCTAGAAAACTCTAGAATTAACCCAAGATGAGTTTTTTAAGATAAATATTGCGCCTTTGACTTTTACAGGGGTACGCACCTTCCCCTTTACATACAGAGCGTATAAGTACACAGATACCTTGAACAAAAGGTGCGGGCCCGCAGGAAAAAGTAAGAGAAAGTACGAAACCAGAGTTACATTGCTTTTTTGATGTCTTTCTCTCTTTTCTCAAGCTTGTTTTGAAGAGCTGAGGTTTAAGACTTTCTTAGGAAGCTGGTATAGGTGATGATAGGCCGACACCGACTGCAAATAATCAGGGTGACGATATTTTTGTGTAACAGTGCCCGTGGAGACTGCAAGTGCTGGAAGATCTATGGAATCTGAGGGAGCTACTCCTAAGGTCGTAAGTGTGGTGGTGCCCACAAATGTACCAAGGTTTCCAAGGTTGCCTAGGCTGAGACCTATGCCAACAAGAGAGGGGCCTAAGATGAATAAAGACAAATATAAAGTGAAATAGTTATTGCATGAGTCACCAAGGAAGCACCAGAAGAAAGAAAATCCCATCGTGTAGGAAAACCTAGAATCTGATGAGTGTGCAGAAGAAAATGGTATGGGCACAAAGGAAATTGATATTGAGGGAGTAGACCATATCTCAAAACTACCATAATACATCCCTCCATTCCAGAGTAAGGTGAAGGTCTTGAAGGAACCGTATGAGGGAAAATTTATGCTTAATAAACCTCTGCTACCATAGAATATCACATTTGAAGGAACGCGCTTGGTGCACGTCCCCCATCTAAAGCTTGAAGATTGGGACTTAGAAGACACAAAGAGATTCCCCCACCTGGCTACTAATAATGTCATGCAGAGAGTATTCTATAAGGAATCCGGTGTCACCGCGTTGGAGCTGGTGAAGTGGATTCGTGGGGTGAAAAAGGAAGGATTGATGAATCTGCTATGGGTGTCGCATTACCACTGTGCTCCCATAAATTCGATAGTTATCAAATAATTGTTGTGCTTGGTGCACAAAGGGTGCCTATTGTTGGAGGAGTCAATCCCTATAAATGATATGTTGATCCATAGGATCTGTTAGCACTCCAGGAAACTCTCCTAGGTTGCAGCTCGGAGATACCTAGTAACATATAATCTTCAATATTGTTCTCCGAACTATTGGAATGGATGATGATTTGGATCAAGTCAGATAACCATTCCAGCTCTATTCTCACTCAAGACATGCATGAGCACCCTAAAAAACACAAGGCTCTAGACCACTAATGCTCAATCGTTTGTAGCTTTAATGGATAGATGGAGAATACTGAAAGTACCAGTGGATCGCATACATGAACATATATGAATGGCTAGCTACAGGCAACAAATGAACTTACTGCCTATACTAGCACATGCACATATAATAACACATATAAATGGCTAGCCACAGGCAACAAAGAAGCTTGCAAATATAATATATCAAAGCAGAGATAAGATGACAATTATCTAGCATTAAGCACAAAGAAAACTTGAACAAACTGTTCAAGTGCAAGCAGAGAAGAACAAAGAGCATGCACATTGAACATATAATGACAAAATAAGCTTATAATTCTAGAATGAATATGAGAAGCCTGATTGAACAGAGGAGGAATAATCTCCAAAATTTGAACCCTTGTTACATCTAGTTTTCCGATATTTATAGCCTTTACAATGATATTCAGCCTTCTGAGGCTTGAGAGGTCTTAATCCATCCTCCATGTCTCCTTAACAACTTTGATGCCCTCTATGCAAGCATGGTTTCTGAGGTTTCTTCTTCTGACAGAAGAGTAACCACTCTCTGATATTTTGGGTGTGCTGGCAAGGAGCTCTCTCTTCACAAGGATGCCCACAATCTCTTCTGTTATTTTCAGCTGTGTCACACTGTGCTGCTCCATGATGTATTTGATTCAAGCTATGTTGTGCTATAGATGCCCATGATATTTCTGTTGTGGGCTAGTTGGGCATGTTGTGTTGCACTGTAGATGCCTCTCAGCCTCAGTTTCTTTTCAAAATGTTTAATAATGAGGGTTTTATGTTCTACACGGAAAACACTATAATGTTGTAAACTTCTGCCAATGTCTATTCCTTTTAGACTTTAAAAGTCCTCAAAAATGGTTTATTTACCCATTGGGTCTGCCCTTAGTGTTATCACAAGTCACATTCGGCCCTCTTCCTATGTTTTTCGTTAAATCATAAAAATAGATGAACTGCATTGAAAACGGCCCTCTTGCAGATCTCAAAATTATATATTTTTCTTCCCGGACCCTTTCGGGTTTGGGTCATATCGCATATCACCAATCCAAGCCTCCCTTTCGTCAAATAACAAAAATACATGAAATACATTACTTCAAAGTTAATGAACTCCCAACTATAATGTCGTCAGGTCCGAGTTATCAAGTCGCCTATATGTATGTGCATAAGCCCCACCCCTTGGTTGTCTCCAATAGCGATATTGTAATGCGATCTGATCACAATCACGCGTTGCTCGCTCCCCGGTCCTTTATATAACAAAACATATGCTTCCCACCGATGCGACCTGCCAATCCAATTATTAGTGGTATCGTGCGCACAACTCCAAACTATCCTCTCTATTTGGTAGATTGCGATTAGCCACTTAGATCTGGGCCTTTGATCAACCAGATCTAACGATAGCTGTGCGTTACCCTATTTAAGCTTATAATACTTTGTTTTTTTACTGTTTTGGAGTTTTTTAGCCTCCCGATAGTGTATTTTCGCCCTTCCAAGGGCTCTCGTCTTATGTTGATTTTGACCCATGGATGATTTTTAAGCAATCTTGGAAACTTTAGGAGCATATATGGATCAAATTTTGGGCCTAGTGCTAGCTAGGCTAACACTGGCTCCTTTTGGGGATGAAATCCTCCCTGTGAGGTTTCAAGGATCACAAATCAATGCCTTTCCTTGAAAAAACGAAATCAAATCTTCCTCCTAGTGTTCCATTGGGCATGGAGTCTATTTAGCATGAAATAAAAATTGAAAGAATAAAATATTTACAATACAAGGCTTTAAAGCCTTAAACGAAATAAAGTTTCAAGAACCGCCCATTTACTATGCTACCAAAAGTATCTCCTCCTTCCAGACTGTGCAAAATGAATGTATTGTTTTGCTAAACTTGAGCGATGACAAGGACATGTCCATAAGGAGTAAAACTTGCCATGATTACCTTTATTTTCCTTAAATGCATCCCATTTAAGCACCCAATCACCAACTTGGAAATTTTCCACTTTTTCCTTCCTGTCAAAGGTTTCTTTGATTTTCTTATAATGAGCCTTTGACTTCTCAACCAGTTTCTCTCTGATCTACTATAGTTCAACCAGGTTATTCATTCTTCTTACCATGTCACTTTCTTCATCTTGTTCTTCTTGCAAGAACTTAGCCACATGGAGAATCAGTTAGATGGGGAAAAAAACATCAGCACCATAAACCAGTTTAAATGCAGAATTCCCTATGGATTTTTTGATGGTAACTCAGTCAACCCATAGTGCAAACTTCAGCTTAGAATCCTAGCTCTTTTTGTTGTCCTCTAACAACTTTTTGATTACCCTTACTAGGCTCTTGTTAGATGATTCTACTAGGGCATTACCTTGAGGATAATATGAGGTCGAATGCACCACTTGAATTCCCATGGATTCAGTCATGATCCATTAATTCTTTTGCCTTGAAAGCTGTTGCATTATTAGTGATTAGTTTGGTTGGGAAATCAAATCTAGTGAAAATATTTTCATTTAAGAAATTTATGACAACTTGATGATTGACATGCTTAGTGGGTATAGCCTCAATCCACTTGGTGAAATAATCGATGGCTACTAACATCCATTTGTGTTGGCCACTGGAATGTGGGTTGATCTCACCTATAAAATGCAAGCCCCACTGCTGGAAGGGACCATTGACATGTATTGGCTTTAAGGGCAGAGATTTTAGTTGTTGTCTACCTGCAAATCTCTAAAGCTTGTCACAAGCTTTTACAAAAGAAAATGCATCAGAGAAAAAAGTAGGCCAATAATATCCAACCCTCAAGATTTTGTGAGCTATGGTTTTCCAATAATCATGCACTCCACAGATGCTAGAATGGAACTGGTGCATGACTTCCACATATTTTTCTTTATCTAAACACCTCAAGAGGATTCCTGATGGGCCTTTCCAATAAAGAAGAATTTTGTCAATATAGAATTTGGTTGATCTAAGTTTAATGGCATGAGCTTGACTTGAGCTAAGCCCTGGAGGGACTTCCAGCTTTTTGCAAAAAATGAACTATGTTGTAATACCATTTAGATATGGCTAGATTTTTAGCCAAAGATTAATTTTGCTTTTGCTCTTCTACTGCTCCCTTTGTCTGCTCATCATTTGAATTTAGATTCATGGAGTTTATATCTAACAAGCTGCAATTCTATTCAGCCATAAGTTTATCCAAGCCCTAGCCTTTGACAATCTTAGTGGGCTTCACCTCTATGTTAAATTCTATGAATTTTGCAATCCATTTAGCTCTTTTCCCATCAATATTTGGCTGAGTTAAGACATCTTTTACTGAAGATGAAGGTACATATGCAACTACTTTGGAATGAAAATTATAAATTCTGAATGCCTTTAAAGACTTTATGAGAGCATAAGCTTGTTTTTAAATAAGGTCATGCCTGAATTCAACATCCCTTAAAGTTTTGTTGAAAAAGGCCACGGGGTGCTCTATGCCTTCATCATTTTTCTGCAATAGAACTGCTGCAAGTGTATCACAAGAGGCAAAAGAGAAGATGCAAAACTCCTTGGTGTAATCTAGGCTGATTAGAGTGGCATCTTCCATGATAGCTTGCTTGATGGCTTCAAAATAGCTTCTTGAAGCATCTGTCCATTTTATTTCAGCTCCTTTCTTCAGCATGGAAGTGATGTGCTTTACAAGCTCTACAAAGTTTGGAATGAACCTCCTTACGAAGTTAATCTTACCCAAGAAACATTGAATGTCCCTTTTTTACCTTGGGATGGATAATTTCTGAGTGGATTGAACCCTTGCTAGATCAATATTCACACCTTCAATAGAAACAATATGTCCCAAAAGTTTTCCTTCTTCTAGAGCAAGCTGTGACTTCTTTGGGTTGTCTGAAATTCCAAACTATCTGCACTTTAGGAAGACCTTCTTCAAATGTTGTAAATGGTCTTTGTGGCTACTGGAGAAGACTGTTATGTCATCAATATAAATAAGGACAAATTTGTCCTTCTCTCCCACGAAGGCTATGTCCATGGCCATCTGAAAGGTAGTGCCAACATTCATCAGTCTCAAAGGCATATTGGAGTACATGAAAGTGCCCCAAGGAGTAGTGAAGACGATCTTTTCCTTATCTTCAAGATGTACAACAATCTGATTGTAACCGAAAAACCATCTAAGAAAGACATGACTCTAGCCCTGAAACTCTTTGCAGCAAGTGTTCCATCTCAGGCAGGGGGTTGTTATCCTTTTTAGAGCACTTGTTTAGATTTCTGAGGTCAACACAAAGTCTAATTTCTCCTTTTTTATTTCTCACTACCACGAGGTTAGCTATCCATTTTGAATACCTTAGGGGAACTATAATTTTGGCATCCAACAACTTCTTGATCTCTTTCTCAATCAAAGGCAATAAGGGAGGGCTAATAGGTCTTAACTTCTACTTAAAATGGGTGGTATTCTTTTCTAGTGGGATCTTATGTTGAATGATGTCTGCGTCATAGGTTTTAAGATCGTTATATTCCCAGGGAAAAATGTCAGTGAATTGCTTCATGAGGGTGCAATACTTAGAATTTTGGGAAGAAGACAAATGAGGGGACAGATTAATAAATTTTGGATGGGATGGGATCCCTATGTTATGCTTACAGACATCAGACTCATTTTCTATTTTGGCTGGATTATAGGGCACGTCGTTATGATCGAAAAGCTTTTCTAGAGGCACCAATCCTTTTTGTATGTGATTGTTGGGTAGCTAGACGATGCTTCCTCGGTCGATCTCGCTTTTTAGCTTGGGATGGTCGCATTCTCCCATGGCTTCATTTTCCTGAATGATGTGTGTTTCAGAAAATTCCTCCACGACTTGCAAAAACCTGTTAATTTCCTCATTATCTTCCAAAACCCTCCAATATTTAACATTGTCATGCAGAAATGGTCTGTATTTTACCTGAACTTCATATGCCAATTTAGGAGGCAAAGGAGGAATAAACATACTAGTAGAGAAAGCAAGGGAGTTGGAAAGCTGGTTCTTCATTCTTGGAATATAAGAAATGTTGAAATCATTAAAAGAATCCTTGAGCCTCCATACCTCATCTCTTCAGCCTTGGATGCTTAGCTTGGAAAGTTTTATTTACCTGCTGAATAATTAGGTCTTTGTCTCCAAACACTTTCAGGCCTTTGATACCCATTTCTTTAGCAGGGCTTACTTGTACTCTCTAATGTTGTTTCTGACCTGGAAGGTTAATTTGAAAGATAAATGAATGTGTTCCTGTGTTAGGGACACAAGGACTACACCTTCCCCTGCAACTTCTTTATAGCAAGCCCCATCAAAAAATATATCCCAAATCTGTGGGTTTTCTTCCCCAACGATCTGGAAAACTGGTTTCCTGAGCTGCGTGGAGGCCCACTGAGATTCTTCAATATTAAGGATACAAGCTCCAAAATTAGTGTCAACAGCATATATGGGATGATTGGTGGGATTCTTTTCACCATTGATTATATAAGCCAACTGCGCCTCTTTGTATAATATCTTGCTCTCACCTCTGAAAACTGGGACAGTAGCATAGACAGATCATTTTGTAATGATCCACCTAATCTCTTGATCCAACCTCTAGAAAGTAACATGCCAAACTTGGGAGGTACATCTGCTACCACAATATCCATCATCATGCTTTTCATAGGCCGCTGAGACAAAGTGATGGCTAGGTCATGATAAGGCTTAATGATTTCAAAACTCAACTAAGCCATGATAGCCTTGGGCATTAGATTATGTATGGCTCCAGTGTCCAGAAAGCAGTTGTGAAGGATTTTATCATGAATAGTCAGAGAGACATAGAATGATGGGGAGTTGTCTTCACAGTTTTCAATCATTGGGCTGAGGATAACAGCTGGCCTATCATCTTTCAGATTTACATAGTCAGTGGAGGCTTGGATGGCTTTAGGCTCAAGGACCTTGAGGATGGATCTTTTGAAGGACTCATTCCTCACTAATTCAATCAGAGGCATAGGTATTCTTAGCTTCTGAATTTCTGACTAAAAACTGATAGGAGAAGGAGACTTGTTAAGGCCTCTTACCTCATGAGCTGGAGCTTTGAGGATGATGGGATCAACTGCCAGTTGTTTTTTCTTATTAGCTTGTTGTACTATAGGGACAGCAACTCTTTGAACAAGAGTTTCCTTGGCATTGTTCATCTTTGACTTCAAATTATATCTTTGCTAATCTATAGTTTGTAGAATAGCTTTACCATCCCATTCTTGGCTGATCTGGTCATTGCATAATGACCTTCATAGGCAGTTGAGGTAAAAAAGGAAGCATTGCATTTGTCTTCCAGACAATGGATCTCATCATCTTCTTCAAACTGTTATTCTTCCATGACTACATTTTGAAAAGGAGGCTTCACCCTTTGGTCTTCATTAGCATCTTTGTTTCTTTTCAAAATCTACAACTGCTCATTAGTTCTTCTATATGGATTCGGATTTGGATTTCTAGGAGCAAAGGTATTAGGAGCTCTCCCTTTCCCCGGGTGCTGCTCAACCTCTAGTTTGGAGATTTTAGAGGCTAATGAATCGGTCATTTTGGTAATTTTATCTATCTTAGGATCAAAGGATGATGAAGACTCGCCCCTCTGTCTTCTTCTAGCAACATTTCCCTTGAGCTTCTCTATGGCCATGATGTTTAATTCCACTTCCAAGGCTGCATCCTACATGTCAGCCAAAGTAGCACATCGCCTCTCCCTCAACAGCAGGCAGAAGTTAGAATCAGAAGCACTAGCATAGGTGAGTTTAGCAGAGGTAGTAGTGGGTTTTACTTCAGTTGGTATCTTGCTGTGCATATGGTTAAACCTCTTATTGAAATCAGACAACAACTCACCATTTTCTCTCTTTAAGTTGCCAAACTTAGTGTGGTAGTAGAGGAGGTCCTTTTTATCCCCCCAATTCTTTAGGAATGCATCATCTAAAGCTTCAATATTTGCTATAGATCTTGGGGGTTAATTTTATGAACAATTTTCTAGCCTCTCCATCTAGGCTTCGGACAAATACTCTCATCCAGACATCATCTTCGCTAATGTCCAGATTATCAACATAGCTATAGAATGACTCAATATGTTCTTCAACAATAAGACCTTCAATCCCAGTGAACTTAGGCTTATATTTCTGATATTTTCTAGTAGGCATGGCATTCAGAGGAGTGGGTAGTATTAGAGGTCCATACCTAGCAGCTATGATTCTTTCCATTTGGTAGGTGCTTATGGACCTGCCATAGCTATGGTGGCTATAAGAGTACTGACGGTTTGAATGACAGAGGGCTGAGGAGTGACTGACAGGACTAAAGGAGTATGATGGATAGGAGGTGAGGTTTCCTTTGGGCTTAAAGAAAAAGGAAAACCTAAAGAATAAGGAGATTTATGAATATCTGATAGTTTTTCTTCACTGTCAGTATTAGATGCTATACTCTCAACATGTATTTGTTCTATTAAAAGCCTTTCTTGAAGAGATGTAGAAGATTGTTTAGGCTTACCTGAACCTGAAGCTCTTTTCTGCAATAAGTTTATATATTTGAGGGATTTTTTAGGGTCAGGTACTGGGTCAGCTTGTAGCTTTTGATGATTTCTCCAATTATCCCTCTCAAACTGAGCCAGAACTATGAAGTGGATTCGCCAAGAGATTCGACCTCCAGTAGAGTTTCAAGATAGATGATTACAACCAAAAATGTGCCCAGACTTTGTCTATCATCAAAGCTGGATCTACATCATTTCCCAGGCAAGCTGAGCTTCAGTTTCCTTTCCTCAGTAACGGCGCCAATTATGTTGGAACTCCAAGAAACTCTCCTAAGTTGCAGCTTGAAGATGCCTGGTAACATATAATCTTCAATATTGTTCTCGGAACTATTAGAATGGATGATGGTTTGGATCAAGTTAGATAACCATTTCAGCTCTATTCTCACTCAAGACATGCATGAACACCCTCAACAACAGAGGGCTTTAGAACACTAATGCTCAATAGTTTGTAGATTTAATGGATAGATGGAGAATACTGACAGTACCAGATCGCATACATGAACTATATGAATGGCTAGCTACAGGTAGAAAATGAGCTTATTAACTATATTGGCAGATGCACATATAATAACACATAAATGGCTAGCTACAAGTAGCAAAGAAGCTTGCAAATATAATATATCAAAGAAGAGATAAGATGACAGTTATTTGGCCTTAAGCACAAAGAAAACTTGAACAAACTGTTTAAGTGCAAACATAGAACAACAAAGCGCATGGAAATTGAACATATAATGGAAAAATAAGCTTATATTGCTAGAATGAAGATGAGAATCTTGAATGAACAGAGGAGGAATAATATCTAAAATTCGAACCCTTGTCACATCTATTTTTCTGATATTTATAGCCTTTAAAATGATATTCAGCCTTCTAAGGCTTGAGAGGTCTTAACCCATCCTCCCTGTCTCCTTAACAACTTTGATGCCCTCTAGGCAAGAATGGCTTCAGATGTTTCTTCTTTTGAAGAAGAGTAACCGCTCTCTGATATTTTGGGTGCACTGGCAGGGAGCTCTCTCTTGACATAGATACCCACAATCTCTTCTATTGTTTTCAGTTATGTCGCACTGTGCTACTCCATGATGTATCTGATTTAGGTTGTCTTGTGCTATAGATGCCCATGATATTTCTATTGCGGGCTAGTTGGGCATGTTGTGTTGCACTGTAGATGCCTCTCAACCTCAGTTTCTTTTCAAAATGTTTAATAATAAGTGTTTTCTATTTTACACAGAAAACACTGTAATGTTGTAAACTATCGCTAATGTATGTTCCTTTCAAACTTTAAAAGTCCTCAAAAATGGTTTATTTACCCATCGGGTCTACCCTTAGGGTCATCACAAGTTGCATTCAACCATGTTCCTGTGTTTTTCTTTAAACCATAAAAATAAACGAAATACATTGAAAACGACCCTCTTGCGGATCTCAAAATTATATATTTCACTTCTCGGACCCTTTCGAGTCTGGGTCATATCGCATATGGTCAATCCAAGCCTCCCTTTGTATTTCATTAGATAACGAAAATACATTAAATACATTAAAACTTTCTTGGGCATGAACTTCAAAATTAAGGAACTCCCAACTATAATGTCGTCGAGTACAGGTTATCCGATCGCCCATATGTATGTGCTTAGGCCCCGCCCATTGGTTGGTGCCGATAGTGATATTGTGATGTGATCTGATCACAATCACACATCACTCACTCCCTAGTCCTTTATATAACAAAACATATGCTTCCCACCAATGTGACCCACTGATCTGATCATCAGCGGTCATTGATCGGTGGTGTCATGCGCATAACTCCAAACTGTCCTCTCTGTTCAGCCTATTGTGATTAGCTGCTTAGATCTGGACCGTTGATCGGTCAGATATAATGGTAGCTGTGCGTTACCCTGATTAAGCTTATAATACTTTGTTATTTTACTGTTTTGGAGTTTTTTAGCCTCCTGATGGAGTATTTCTGCCCTTCCAAGGGCTCTCCTCTTCCATTGATTTTGACCCATGGATGATTTTTAAGCAATCTTGGAAACTTTAAGAGCATCTATGGATCAAATTCTGGGCCTAGTGCTAGCTAGGCTAACAGGATCACCCTACTACCCCATTCAGGGCTGAATCCTACCAAGGCATTTGGTGGAAAGGTGGGCGAGCGCAACCTCGCTAAGAGGATGAAGGATAAGTTTAATCTTGTCAAGAAACCACATAGATACTCAATTTCAAGCATAACTAACCCCGTGGTCAAGGTAGCTACCCAGATCTTGGTTGAGAAGATAACATGGAAGTGTCATGTAAATGAGGTGTTGACACCAATAGTTTCATTAGCAGCATAGTGCACGGAGGGTGTACAATTCAATTAGGCGTGCTACCTCTGTAGCGAGTTCCTCAAAAACTGCAGAGAAGCGCAGGATCATAACAAGATGTTCCACTATTCTTAGTTGTTGTATCAATTGTGTTGGTCACGTGGCAGTTGTTGGAGGACGGTCAATTTCCTCCGATCTCAAAATATTTTCCAGAAGCAACGAAGTTTTCTTCGTTATGGGAAACAAAAGACATTGTGCGAGTCCATGAGAGAAAGGTATTCTTAGTTTTGATGGAGATGAGCATCAATACGGCCATCAACAAGAAACCATGCTTGTCACCAACCATCTTTGAGAAGTTGTTGGGATACATGGAATTCAAAGTGGACTTCCAATTTATCTCCATCCAGGCACGGAAGGACCCAAAACAAAAGTGGTATGATCTCCCATACCTTGCGATGCATGATGCTATAGAAGCAGTCCTCTATTGCTGGCTAGCAGAATGGTGCACATCCTCAGATTTTTTCGTTGGATCCAGTAAGTTTGTGGGAAAGTAGAAGAAGGAGGAGGCTTGGTTGAAAATGCAATAGATGGTTGAAAGATGGAAAAAGAAAGCAAAGGAGAAATCCAGAGCTGAAGCAGAGTGCACCGCTAAGGAGCATGCAGAAGAGAAGAAGGGGAGGAAGAGAGTGACTCTGACAGAAGTCAGAAATCTCCTTCACCACAAATGAAGGACGAGCAACAATCCAAACAGGGTGGTGGAGATAAGGAGAGCACTCCCTTCCAGGTAAAGAGGAATTAAGAGAAGGAGAAGGAAGGGTTGTGGAAGAAGTCCAAGGCCAATAAGTCATCACTCAATCCGATCACCTTTATAGAAGGTGACTTCGATGACATCAGGGATAAAGTAAGGTACATGACTGCAAAATTGCTGCAGTAGTTTGAGCAGCAATAGAAGCAACCTTTAGTCATCATTCATACAGGATTGCATGATCTGCAGATCCGAACTACTCAACTATAGATTGATATAGGACAAAGCAACACGACGTCGAATATTTTGGTGTCAGGAACCACTAAAGTAGCAAAGATGGTTTGTGTTGCCATATGGAGCTCTAACCACAGAGGTGAAAGCTAAAAAGGCTACTGTCAGTGCTCTAAGAAACATTGGTTTGAACTTGGTCGTGCTCCCAAGTGAAGCCCTTCACACACTGCAAGCAAGTGTGATTGCAGAACTTAGAGCCCGAGAGCACTGCGCACTCATTATGATTAGTGAGAAGAAGGTCAATAATGCATAAATGTTTGTAGAGAATAATTTAGTAATCGACACTTGGAAAAAGATTCATGAGAAGAATGAGCGCACTGCAGCAGTGGTCACTGAAGCATGTAGAACCGTTTTGGAGCTTCATATCCCAAAAGAAGCATTGGTGGAGGCCAAGATTCAGAAATTGGTTGCAGGTGTATGTGATGCAAAGACAGAGCTGACCAAGGTTCAGTTTGAGCTAAGCCTAAAAATAATAGAGCTCAATTTGAAGGCACAACCTTCGAATCCACCAGAGATCAAAGAACAATGCAAGGAAATTTCAAGGATGCAGTTGTTGCAGTAGATGTCACGATGATGGATTTCACTGTGCTCTTCAAGGAGTCACTGAAGGTACTTACCAGTTTGCAAGAAGATCCCAATCTACAGAGGTTAGAAATTGAGGCGAGAGAATTATAGTAGTGGTACAACGAGGTCATAACGATGGCGCACACTGTCGCCATCACACAGAGATTGGAAAAGCTACAGGAGGAAAAGGAATTGAAAGAGAAGGTGGACATAGCACAACGAAGAGAGGAAATACCCAAGGCCAGATTGGGACCTTGGATAGATGAGGCCTATGTGCTCACTACCACCATTGAGGGAAATTTGGTTAGCCTGCAGACAGTACAGCAGAAGATCCAGGCCAATAATGCAGGGCTAGCGACAAAGCAACTAGTAGAGCAAGTCAAACAGGTGGCAATGCAGTGTACCGCTGAAGTTGTAGTGGTGCAAGTGGAGCTGGGAGGTCTTCGTAGTAAGATTTCCATGCCAGCAGAGTGACTCAGGGGCGAGTCACCTTATTTGTGATTGGGGCCTGTTGGGAACATGTCCCCTAGAGTCAATTTTGGGTTAAAAGCTCAAGTTTTTGTAAGAAAAGTGTAAAGTCTTTGCATTTTATGGTCGCAGAGCACGAAGATGTAAAGTGTCATAAAGGGTTTCTACCCTTCTGTTATGTAAGTTGTGTCAGCTTTAAAAGACCTACCCATGGTCTACAGACCATGGGATTGTATAAAAAGGAGAGTCTTAGAAGAGTCTAAAGAAGATTTTGGTAATAGATAATGAATGTAATGGGTCATTAGCGAAAAGAGAGAAGAGTCTTAGAGTAGAAGAGAGGCTCTGTAGCTATGTGTGCAAAGGCCTAGGGTAGAAGTTCACAGTTGAGTGCGCGGACCCCCGCAGCTGAGTGCGCAGGGTAGTTAGAGTCTGTAAGACGATCTGAAGTGTTAATAAAAAAGATTATTCTAAAATTATCTATGTTGATCAATTTACTTCTGTTTTGAATGCACGCGATTATGTTAGGATGAATACTGGGTTTATTATTTAATTCTATGTTAATGTGTGAATCTGTAAATTTTATATTGTTGGCTGAACACAAATAATAATATATGTCTACGTGAAGAAATGTTGAATTTATCATATATTTAAACTGATCAGGGTAAATATAGAGGTAAGAGTGATTACACAAGCACGTAAGTAGATAAATCAAATGTTTAGGTTCTGCGAAATACGATCGCAGACCTTCATGAAGGCCTAGAAGCCGAATAAGAGAGGTATATAGATAAGCCCTAAAATTCTTATCGTTTTGTGTAAAGGCAGAGTTAGGGTATAAAACGAAATCACTACCATCTTTGGGTGTGCAAACTTGGTTCCATCATCCCCCCATACTTCTTCGGGTGAGACTTCAATCCTCGCTCTGCGGATTGATGCCAAAAGGGCCAATAATGTAGGGATTTGTTTGGCTAATTAACACTGAACCTGGGTCAGGGCCCACTAAGCCAACAATCATTAAGTCACAGGAAATAATTTCCAGAGCATAAGAAAAACAAATAGAGGCCAATGCATTGATTCTTCAAAGCTTATCAAATTTATAGAGACAGGGACATCCACAGATCAATTATGGACAGGAGGAAAGGACTAACGGGGCATATGGTAGTAGGTCTCATGGAGGGCACATGTCAAGCACATGTTACATTGTCATAGGTTATAAATGGATGGATACACCTGTCATGATAGGTAGTGGTTATGAGTTCTATTATTGTTTTGGACCAAAGAGACAACATGTTCATCATCATTATCATCCTTACAGGAGGAATTAGAAGCAATACTTGCCAGATGAGTTTAAGAAAGATTAGTGATGAGCCCCAGTATTGCAACAAGAATGTTGCAACTCTTGGGTCCATCGAATTAAATTATCAATCCAGGGTTTGTGCAAATTCAAGAGGTGTTGGCACTATATGTGAAACATGCAATGAGTCCTTCTTTCATTGATATTATGCAATGAAGTGAATTCCATGAAATCCAAGCCTAAACTAATTGCATAAATGGAAATGTTACTCTATTTGCGGAAAGGAAACCTAATGATTTTTTCAGAGAGGAAATCCTAGTTAATTTTTCCAAGAGGAAATATTATTCTATTTAAATGTTAATCCTATTTGCAGAAATGTAAACATTAACCTATTTGCAGAGTGTAAATGGTACATCAAAAGGAAGCCTAGTCTATGCAATAACAATGTTGGAAATGGAAAACATAGCTTAATATGTATGAAAAAAATGACATCATTCTTCAATTGCTGCAGCCAAGATAGATTTTGTGAAAAAAAAATTATAAGATGCTTCATAAAGTAATCATGAAAATCATCATTATGCTCTCCAAGCCAAGAATCTGTCCACTAATCCAAATTGCAGAGGTGAATTCAAATGGAGAGGAGGCAAGGATTAAGAAGTATTTTGGTCTTCCTAAATCATGGATTCATATCCTAGGGGTCATGATTCAAGCCTAAGAGATAAAAGCCAAGATTTTGGAGCAAATATGGTTAAGTTTACATGTGCTACATGAGTGTTACAGGATTGCTACAGGAAGCCCTATTTTTCTACAGGAGTAATAAAACTTGCAGAATGCTAAAGTAAATCAAATTAAAATGATATGGTAATTTCTTATTTATCAATTAGGATTTCCTAGGACTCTATTCCAAGTGAAATCACTCCAAAATAACCTATTAACACGTGCTAAAAAACAATAGAAAAGTACTATAAAAAATAGAAATTCAAGAACTAGTTAGCTAGTTAACCTACCAAATGCCTAACCTAATCAAGTGAAAATTCTATGGGGTAATTTTTTTTATTAAATTGAATTTTTTTATCACCAAATTCAAGTGGAATCAACTCAAATGAATCTCATTAACACGTTCTAAAAGATAGAAAATAATTACTACTATTTTGCTACAAGGCACTTCCAAAAATTCTAGACTTGTGAACTAGTAAACCAATCCAAGCAGCTCAATGATGAATATAAATTTTAGAAGTTTTTCTCAGGATTCACCATGACTGTAACTCTACAAATAACCTAAAAAATAACTCACTTCAATCATTTAACCAATGTAACCTTAAACAAAAGAAGCATGAATAATAAATGAAAAAATAAGAGATACAAGTGAGAAAGACATTCAAAAGAAATAAAGGAATTGTACAAGAGGGCTTTGAGGCTCCTAGGATAGAAAAACCCAAGTAAAATAATATTCCTATGAAGGAAAAAAATCTTTATAAACAAAAAATGGCACGAAACTTCATTATTTGTTTCAATCCAAGTACATGTCTGCTAGAAATGAAAGTGGAGCTGCTAAATAACATTTTTTCTCCACAAGAAGACTACGAAATTCATGCCACTAGAGGAAAATTAAAATTGGTACTTATAAAAAGTGATGAGGAATAATTATCCTTGAAACGAGGTAGCTTTCCCCTACAAAATCCCTCAAAAGTGGATCTATTTCTCAACACTAGGAATTTGCATTAAATGATAGGGAACACATTCCTAGATTTTCTCAATCACTTGAGGTCCATAATTTGTATAATAATTTCATAGTATCCTATACATTTATTATCCAATATTGGTTCTCCTATATCAGGGAGCAAGTCCCTAAATTATCTTATCCTCCAAACCTCAATAATCTGCCCAATATTCTCACAATATTCTACAAAAATAAATAATATTAGACACAAATATGAGATTATCTCTAAAGCTTCCTATTGAACACATTATAGCTCAAAATATGTCATCTAATGAAAAAATAGAAGTTTAATGTGCTGAAGGATGGTCATATGGGCCTTAAATTGTTATAGTTTGGAGGCCCATCATACCCCCCTATTGAAAGTGTTTCTCATCCTCTTAGCAAATTAGTGACCTAATTGTGCCTCATTCATGGCCCTAGTGGCATACATGATCTTATCCTGTAGTTTTCCAACACTTTCATCTAGAAACTTGGTGCCTTCTTGTAGCAACTTTTGGCCTTCCTGTAACAGGGGATATTCTTCTTTCATTTGTTTGGTCATGGCTCCCCTGGTGCTTGGCTTCTTCTAAGAGGCTTGGGGCTCCCTTCTTTTGGCTTGGAGGGAGGTTATCTCTTCAATTTACTTCTTATTATCCTTTCATCTTTTGTTATAATTTTTCAAGCACTTTTCTTCTATTGCAAGCTTTTCATTTTTCTTTTACACCCTCTTCCTCTTCTACAAAGGCATCCCTCATTGTTTCTTCAACTCCATAAAATCTTCTCTATCCATGTTAACAAAATTTTCCCATGTGTTCTCAAGATTTGCGCAAGGGAACCCTGCTGCCAATTATCAATTTCAGAGCACTTAGGATTTCAACCTATGGAAAGAGGAGGAGTTATTCATGTTGATAAGTGAGGTGAAAAATTCTATGCCAACTTCAAAACAGGTTTATTCTCCCATCATAATGCTCATCCTCACAAGAAAACTCCACACTTCAAATTTTCTGTTCTCACAGTTCTACTACAAGATTTTTAGTGGAGGAATTTTTCAAAAATTCAAAGACTTTTAGTTTGCATGAGGTGAGGAGGATCAAGTAATTACCACTTCCTTGTAGGATCCTTCAAAATTCTAGGGTTTTGTGGCCAGAAATGCTAAAGATAGGGCCCCTTCTTCCTCTTGGGACATTTCTATAGCAGGCATACTGTCTCTTGTAGTACCTACTTTTTGTAGTGGCTGAAACACCCTTGAAAATTTTGGATGCACTCAAATTTTAGAGACTTCCATGGCCTTTCTCTTTATTATTGCAAAGACTTAAGCACCTTTCATGAACTTTCCCAAAGTTCTTTGACCCCTTTCGCTTGTTGGATCAACCATCATCTTTTGAAATGTTTTACTATTCTCCATGCTTGCAGACCTTTTCTGGTAGTTTCGAAGTTTGGTCTTGTGTATACGAGTTTTCCTAGCTATGTAAACACCCATCATAGTCATACACAAAGTTTTGAGCACTGTCACACAAGTGTTGTTGTGGTCTTCCTAAAGCCTATCTCAAGTGTCACACTTGTTGCTTCTTGATATGAGATAGTCACGTAGATGGTTATGCCTTGTCTTATTGTTTTGATGGCCTATGCTATTGTGTCATCGGAGTCTGCTAAATATGTCATCACGAGTTCAATTTCCTCATGAGTTCATCTTCCTCCTACACTTAGCCATTTTTCTGAATATCTTCCCAACCGAGAAACTCAGCTTCAATGGACCCTGACTGAACTGTGCAATGTGTAGTCTTAACCCTCATATATGTGACCTTGCTCCTTGGAACTATGCAGTGTGTAGTCATTATCCCCGAGGGAAGTTGCACGACACAATTCTATATCTCAACAACTTCCCTTCACCCCAAGAATTGTGCAGCAATTCCTTCGAGTCTAACTTGAGTTGCACACTTCGCACTTTCAGTACTCAAGCCTCTCCCCTTGCCTATTGGAACCCAACAATGCATAGAGAAACCAACCTACCTTGGCCTCCAGAACTTTACAGAAGTGTCCCAAGTGTCCTCACTCAGTAGGAGCTCACTAACCTCAAGAAATGTTTAGATCTGTCCTCCAGGTATCTCTTCTTCCTAGTCCCCCTTTCCTCCTAAAACTACACAATTTTTCCTCCCAAGGCCCCATCCCATATCCTCCACTACTTGCTTGATTTGTGTAAAATTTTCCCTCTGTGGTTACTGTGCAATTGTTTCCCTCAGTGGTCACTGCGCAACTGTATTCCTAAGTGGTCCCTATGCATATTTCTCCCTCAATGGTCACTTTGAAAAATTTTCCAGCAGTCCGACCTGAGCTACACACTACATGGTCTCAATGATCAAGCTTGAACCCTGACTATCTGAATTGAAAAATATTGACTCCTAGTGGCTACTTGTTGGCTTGTATAGGCCTAACCCAAGTTTAGAAGTGATTTAGCCAAGCAAATCCTAGTACTACTGGCCCTTTTAGTAACAGTCCGTGGAGCGCAGACTAAGGTCTCACCTGAAGTAGTATGGGATGGTGCTAGAACTAGGTTTCTCCATCCTCGCGATGTCTTATGAGCTTCTAGAGGTCCGCAGTTTGACCCTGCACGCATGTTTCTACGCACACTTGTTATTCCTTCGCAACCTGTGATGCTGCTTCCACGTAGCCCTACTTGGGGCACAACCCATATTATACCCAATTTCCTTGCTATTTAATCTGTTATAACTTAATTACTTAACTTATTTGTGTAAGACTAGTGATTATTATAGCATATCTAGCAATCATATCGGTGTGTGCGATAAATAAACCAATATAAATGTAAAGAAGGAAATGCACAAGAATATACATAGAAATAGGAATCAACTTCTCTTTATTATTCTTTGATCAAGATAACAGACTCGACACTGCCTTGTGCACTCAGTTGCAGGGGTCCGCGCACTCAGCTATGGACTCTACTAGGCCTCTGTGCACTCAGCTTCAGAGCCTCTTCCTACTACTATGACCCAATACTCATAGACTCTTACTCTATGCTTGAACCATGTGTATTCCTCTCTCCTCTTCACTATCCTTACAACTTAGAGCCTCGCTCTATTTATACAATCCGACATGACTTTACATTACATTACAATACTTTAGGGTAGACAACCTTATGACTCATTCTATCCTTCGCGCTCTATGCCTGCAATTCACAGAGTCTTTATGATACACTTGACCAAAACTTGGGCTTTGAGCCCCAAAACATGTTGTGGGGGGATTCCATGCCCAATAGGCCCCAAACATAATCATCATGACTCATTCCGAGTCACTCTGTTCGTCATGCTGCAAGCTGAGTTGTTCGATGTTGATCTTTTGCTAACTCATCACCTGAATCGCGCAGCCCTCCATGGCACGGAGCTCTACTGTTATTCCATCCTACAGTTGTTACAATGTGTCTCGCGGAAGGGAAGCCAAATTAAGGCCAAGTCCCTTGATCCTGCCCACCGTAGCTCTGTCGTCCTCTTTCTCTATTGTTAGTTCTCCTTTCGGTAGCATTATGGTGTTGGCCATATTTGCATGTAGTGGTTGCTCTACTGCAAATGTGCCTACTACACAGCAGGTGGCAACAGTTCCTTCCTATGGGGTCTGCACCTGTAGTTCCTGTAGCTGCACCCTTAGGGCCCCCAACACAATCTGCTACTCCGACATGGCCTCTTGGAGTGCTTCCTTGGTGACCTCATGCACTGCATCGCCAATGTCGTAAAGGTCACCTTCTACTAATGTGATCGTGTCGATGGCCAATTTGGATGCGTTGACTTTTTTTCATGGACCTGATCTCTCTGTGACACTCGGCCTTTTCAGCTGGGTGGAAGTTGTGACTGGGTCCGGGCCTTCTTTTGTGAGGTCTCTGTCCTCTGCTTCCTATCCTATGGACAATTCATGGCCCACCTCATCCTGCATTGTGGTGGCTCCTGTCACTTGTGTTGTTATTGCTTCTTCGGTGGTTGCCCCTGCTACCTCGTGGAAAACCCTTACCTCCGTGAGCACTTTTTCATTGCACCTCTTCTTGGCCAACTTCATGACGTGTAACTTGGCCTTATCCTTTTGTTTCTGTGATGCTGTCCTATCTGGTTTCGCCAGATCCAGGGCATGCCACTCGGGAGGCCATGATTCTAACACTGAAAATATTGCATCGTCAATGGCGATGAAGGGGAGCTTGTCCACTGCTGTGCTAGATCCTTATGGACCTTAATGTAAACATTATGCATGTCCACCTTGAAGTCTGCAAAGCTTTGCAGACCGTTGTGCACTATGGGGGATAGGCGCGGTCGTCTATTGATCCACATCTGAATGCTCATCTCCATGAGCACCCAAAAGATGTTTGTCTCATGAATCCAATTTGTGTCCTTGGTGGTCTAGAGAGACGTGTACTTTGCAGCCTCTGGTATGTCCTGTTCAATGTTAGGGAACTGATTATCCTCAGACAGTTCTTCTGTTACAAACAAAATGGACAAGAGAAACCATGTGTAGTGGAAGGTCTTTCCCTACTCCTGGGCTTCCTTGCAGTTGGTCAAGAATTCTTCGCAGAGGAACTCGGTCCACTTGGATTGGACCCCCTCTGCACCTTGTTCATCCAACGCAACTATCGGTGTTGGTACTTCATTACCGCGACATTTTCTCATTACCTTCCTGTCCAGGAGTTGGGTGGCTACGCGCACCCCTTTATACTTGATGTTATTGATTGCATAACCCCTATTTTTCTTCTCATCTTGTATTTTTTCTTCATGGCCTCCACAAGCGCCAAATCTCCACTTTTTCTTGCTATCACTGCGTGGTCCTTTCCCTTACAGGGGAGCTGGGAAATTCTATGGATGAGATCTGCCATGATGGGAATAGGCTCCTCCAACCATAAGTACCCATCGTGCACTAGGCAAAGCAATTGCCTGATGATGAAAATAGTGATAAGTGCATGGTGAAAGTGTGGAATCCATAGCAGATGAAGTAATCTAGCCTTCTCCACACTGCGCAGCCATTTCCGTGGCTCTAGTGTTGTGACTGGCCCCTCCGTGCTCTACTTCATGAGGCTCTCTATTTCTAAGTGTGGGAACTTCTCACTGTTTGCAAGGTACCAATATTCAAAGTTCAATGTGGGCACGCAACCCAGGTGCGAGCCCTCAAACATAATTCCATCAGGGAGGAGTAGGTTCTGGAGTGCGCTCTTAGTGGCATCCAGGTCCTTTGGTATCTTAGTTTTCCCTTTCCGCGAAGGGACATACTCGGGAAATTTTTCCGCAGAGCGCACCAAATGGATGTCCTCTTCCATGTCTTCTGCTTCCTCTATCTCATCAACGAGAGCCTTTAGGTCCTCCTCCTCATCATCTGTCTCAATGGTGACAGCCTTTCCCTTTTCTTCCATTGAGAGTTTACCAAACCGCGGATTCCTCGAGGACATGCAAACTGGTCCCATTGCCTTCTTATCTTTCTTGGGCCTCGACGTCCAAGGTCATTTCAGGATTTCTGGCACATCCCCAACATCTTTGGGAACATCTTGTGCTGTGTGGTTCTGTGCAACATTATCATCGGTTCTTTCTATAAAGCCCACACCTCTCCTGGTAGCTTGTTGGGTTGTGTTATATTCTTTCCACATAGTTAACAGGGGGTTTGAGGGGTACCTGTAACCCCACTTTATGGGGTCCAGGGTAGGGCCCCGGAAAATTTTGGTTTTGGACCCTATGTTAGGTTGGGGCGGACCCACCTATGGTTTTGTGCATGATTTTCGCACATGTTTTTTGGACGCGATGGTTTTCGGTCCATGGTTTTGGACGCGATGGTTTTCGGTCCATGGTATT